>JYDO01000025.1:0-108214 GCA_001447755.1 Trichinella papuae | reverse complement strand
CTATAGCCCATGAAATTTCCAACTTACTCAAAATCTCATTTGAGTTCAAAAATGACTTGAATAGATCAGGAAAAATAATAGAATTACAACGAAACTGGTAAGACATTTCATGAAACCGTATTTGTGGAGATATTGGCGTAAACGCTGAATCTTGATACGAATTTAGTGGGAACAACTGAGAGCGAAATAAAACTTGAACGATAAATAATAAGGCTTATAGCTGCATTTCATTGACATTTAGAGGGAAATTTTGAACAATTCCTCCAAGCTAAAGTAGCTGATTCTAATTACATTTGTACCTGAGTTTCATTTTTGTACTTCAAAATTTAAAATTTAAAATTTTTTATTTGCTTAATTTTATTGCTTTCGTGCGATACATTCATATGAATGATTCTAAATGATAACGTTGGATTAGATGTTTCATGCGATGTTGCATTATTTTCCTCTATAAATGACACTTTCTAGCAAGGAATTTTCCAGATTACTACGGTTTTGTAGAGATTGTTTGCTATTTGGCTAAGAAGCTACAGGTTTGAATTAGATGACTTGAAAATTATTTTAGTTGTAATATTTGAAAATCTTACAAAGAATTATTTTTAATTTTTTCAATCACAAATTAGTTTCTCATTAGGCAACAATTAAGAATGCAGGTTTTGTTGTTTGGAGAAATTTGTTATTAACAGTGTACCTACTTTTCAGATGTCGTATTAGCCAGTGGTGAAATGAAATATCCATGTGAAGTTTTGCTAGCATTGAACAGTGTTTCATCGTTGCGGCATCCGTGAAAATTCTCCTCGTCGTCATTTCGCAAACGTAAGCGCATGTGCTCGAATACCGCTTGCATTGGCTGAATATTATCGGTAACGATGTGCTTCGTTTTCTCAGCATACTTTATGGCATTTTTCAAATTATTTACAGCAGTTTTGTCATTCAGGCGAACAAGAGACTGCTTTTCAAGCAGACTAACCAATTCTTCGCTGAGCTCCTCCTGTTCCGTGGATTCCATTTCTGTATTCACGTCATCAAACATTGAAGTATCGCTACAAACCGGAAACTGTGAAGGCCCATCATCGTGAAAAAATGTTCTGCGATACGATATCAAATTGGTAACTGCCTGAAAAAAGCTTAAATTCCGAACGTTCTACGTCACAGACTGCAAGATTCATGAAATCAAGCAAATGTGATTGTCGAATGTAAGCAAATTAAAATGCTGAAATAATTAATGGTAGGAAAATTTAAGCAAATACATTTATTTCGATGTTTAAATTCAGCAAATTGAAAAATTGCACATCACTCAAATGAAAAGCCAACAAAATAAAATTATTCAAACTGCATTACTTTACCATAAATTGATTACATTACAAGGTGTCTCATAATGATGACAAATCACTACTGCAGTAGAGCGCAGAAATGCAAATTCGTGTACTCAAATATATATACGCACTCTTTTGTGAAAAAATAGCTACATCAGAAATTACCTTGCTGTTGTGAAACAGTCTGCGAAGTTGAAGCATATGCATCATATTAGAAATTTCTAACCCCGACTTGTCACAAGAATAATATCTATAACAAACAAAATTAATCAATGAATAAAAAGCACACTTTCCTTATTAGTGAAAAAAAAACTGAATCACAATATTCAATGCAATTACAAAATATATGTCGACTTATATGCGACATATCGACCAGCTAGCTGGCAAGTAAATAGTCGACAAATTTTAAAAAAAGTGTTTTTACTTTAAAATTTTTTGCATGATCACATTTGTAAAAAGGTTTTCAAATTGATTCAGCACAAAATGACATTGAGAAAATGTAAAATGCAAAAAAGAAAAACAAAAAACTGCACGTATGAGAAAAATCATCTTGTTTTAAAAAAAAATACACGACGATAATGTTGAAAAGAGTGTTATGGATAATGATCCAACAACTCTTGAGGTGACAAAAGGCGTAGTTTGAATTAAAATTCGTCTATAAAACACTGCCCGGCAGAAAATAGTTTGGTTTTCAGCAAAAAAAACCCCAACGTATAAAAATTACAAACGTGCAACCAACCGGCTTGTGGCAATGGAATAAAATAAAATATCTGTTGAAAAGATATATGTAAAAGAAAAAAAATAAGATAATTTTTACGACCCATTTTTGAGCTGAATCATGCACACAAAACGCAATTGTTGTTACAGTGACAATGAGAAACTGAGGAATAAATGCACTAAACATCTCCCTTCTCTGCTTGGTCGTCGTATAGTTGGCTTCTCAGTTGGCAGCTGCTGCTGTTCATGTTCGGCATAGAACGAGAAATATCCTCGTGGTCGAGAAAATTCGGTCTGAAAGAAACACAAGGAAGATGATGCGTGCGCCAATTTTGAAGTAAAGAATCTGCTTTGAATGTGAAACGTTTTTGAAGTGAAAAAAAAAATTTACAAAATTGGCATCGGATCCGCTGCGGTTTTCTCTTTTCGAAAAAGCACACTGAACCGTCGTCGACCGGCGCCAGAGCTTCTGTCGGTAGCGGTGAACAAGCCACGAGCTGTCCGATCCAAAGCGGCCGTCGAATCCGTGGCCATTTCCATAATGCTGTTGAGCACGGTCGACGCGGTGCTTGGACGCTGCGACAAGGTCGAGGAACTTCTCGACATTTTCATCTCGCTCAACAACGGCTTGCCACTTTTCCACAACACAGCATCCGACGGCAGAAGCAAAAACTCACCTTCACCTTCCACTGAACTGTTGTTCCTCAATCGATGCTTGCAAGATAACTTTGAATTTGATTCATCACTCTGACAGCTAAGTAAAATACGTGACGATTCTGCATAGAAAAAAAAAGAAGATAAATCCTCATAATAATATTCCATATTGTGCCGCAGATTACCAATCAAAAAAAGAGAAAAACCATACACATATTATATACATACCATTGTCGAATTGTTCAATTTTTTCAGACGGTGATTGGTTGCCACTGCTTGCAGACTGCTCGTCAGCAAATGCCAAAACCAACGAATCCAAGCCACGGCAAGAAGACGGTTCCACAGCAATGTTGCAATTGATTGTAGAAGAATTGACGTTTGTAGAATCGCAATTCAAAGTAGTCGAATCTTGAAACCGCTGCACCGCGGCAGCAGAATTATTCGACGTGCTCTTGGCTTCTTCATCCACGCAAGGAAATCCCAACGATCCGTGCAAACCTTTCAAACTGTCACCTTCTTGCAAAGAAACATTGCATGTGTCGGCAAAGCTGTCGTACGTACGAATGCTCTGCAAAAAAATCGTTCAAACCTAAGCTGTGAGAGATATTTTAATAAAATTTCAAACAACAAAAAACCTTATCGTCGAAACAAGCGGTTTCGAATGTTTTCGTACTCAAAGCTTCGACATTGAATCGAGAATGCCTCTCAGCCGCCGGTACCGTAGAGTCGCAAACATCAACCTGGATTTGAATGCTATTTTGACCACTGGCATCGCTGCTGGCAGAGGTGATGAAATTTTCCGAATCCTGACGATCCACTTCACGCAATAAGAACGCCCTCTCGTGCATCAGCTCGTTGTGCACTGAAGTGAAGGAAAATGCCACCAAAGTTACACAAAAATTAAAACTCTAGCAATCTGTTGTTTTACCTGTCGACGAGAGAACAGTTTCGTCACTATCCAGACGAACACCGCTGTTGCTTGCATTCACACCGCAATAACCATTTCGACAGAGCGACACCAGTACAACACCGTATACATAAGCCAATAAAATTGGCACACCGACACCTGAAAAAAAAATTGCACCGTTTCAGTTTGGTTCTCAAATAAAATGTGATAAACGAACAATTTTCTTTTTCAATGGTGAGAAACTTTTATTTTAATTTTGCATCATTCATCAAAATTTTCCTACAACAACACGATAAAACAACACACATACTGATTGCTAACGAAGCCAGCACAGGACTCAATACTACACCACCGGTAACGCCTCCTAAAATGGCCAAAATTCGCTTGAATTTCGTACTATATTTCAAGCGCTGATGAATCTAAAAATACAAATACAAAATACACGTTAATAAATAGATGTTTGCAAAATTATGCTACATCCAATCACCTTTCGACCAATCCACACCGGAAAACCAAAAATAATCGCAGGCACAGCGAGACCGGCCACTAAAGCGATACCAACTGGCGCTCCCACGAGCATGCTCACTTGCCAAATTAATTTCTTCTTACGTGACCATGGTTTCTTGCCCCAAAATGTACAACCTGATGGACTAAAAAAGCAAACAGTAATTAACAAATTGTTCTCTTCTACTTTTTCAACTTATCAAACGATTACCTGAGATAGTGCAAGTCGGATATCTCTTTCAAACAAAGCCAGCAAAATTCAACACCACATAATGCGCAGATCATATGATTGCACGAACCGTCATTCATTTTTACTATGTATGTTTTACACCGGGGACAAGCTTTCAAATCGCTGGCTAAAAAAAAATACCAACATGAAATCAACGCAGTTAAACAATTACAATTAACAATGTTTTCACAACTTACGTTTAACGTTAACGTCAATTTGCATGGGCGAGTTGGCCACTGAACGCCTAGAAGCCCTTGCTTCATCGCACGTTTGATTTGAATGCCAAATCATTTTACAATGGTAACAAAACGACGCACCGCAACCGATCCTTTCACACTTAATTTCTGGACAAGCAGCACACCCTGAGGCAATCACGGCATAACTGTAAGAAAAAAAGAACTTCGCAATCAAAAAAAAAAATAAATAATAATCTTATACCGTTTACTGAAATTCATTACCTACAGTCTGGCGCAGGACACCAACGCGTGTCCGGATCACTCATCAACACACGACGCACCGAAAATTCTTCATATTTTTCAATTAAATGTGGCTTATTTTTCAATATACTGTACACATCATCCGGATGTAGCATTTCGTTGCATTCATAACAAGTTAGATTGACGCGACTTTCCAAAATTTGAAGCTGTAAATACTATTAAAAAAAAAAAATTATTGACAAGCAAATTCATTTTCAAAATGCTGATTATTAGTGCAATGAAAGTAAGCAGTCGCACAGCGTATCGCAGCTTCCTGCTATTATTCAATAAACAAAAAAAAATTATAAACAACATTGAAATCATAAGTAATTATAGATCAACTGTTTAATTAAAAATAATTACTACTCAATCACAATGAATATAAAATTAAGTATAATTAGTATTTCATCATCTTCCATATAAATTAAATTAAGTTTTACCTAAAGCTCGAATAAACAAATCGAAAATACCACCATCACGCTCAACAAGATCACCTCAGCCTCTAATTACTTTTGAAAAACCACAAATCACATCAGTTTAAATTTTTTTTAAAGAAAACTTAATTTCACCACACTAAAAATTCCACTCGATCAAACAAAAATAATATTATAAATTAAATGAATTGCAACGAAATAATGATTAAAAATTAAATTAAAATCGTCATATTTCATCAATGAAACGTCTAACTGTCCGACTAGATACATAATTAAAGCGAAACGCCAATTTAAAAATAAAAATGTAAGAGTAAACAAATCTATTTTTTTCATTTCCAACAAGCAGAATGGTTGATTAAAAAATGCGCTTTCGCAACAAACACAAGAAATTAGGCAATATTGAAGAGAATTTGTTTTCTTCAGATGGAAGCAAAATTGGGAATTTTTTAATAAAATATGAAAATTAAATCTGATTTGGATGATTAATTTGAGTATGTTGGTCACTTAGTGAATGCCTCGCAGAATTTAAACGAATTATCAACTAATATAACATATAAACGCTCGTGCAGCTAAAGTATTCAACTTAATATTTAAATACTGCATGACGTACTTCAATCAAGCAACTCAGACAAGCTCGATGATTGCAGCAAATCAAACGAGGAAACTGCTCAATCGGTTGCCGCGTGACACACACCGGACATTCTTTGGTTGCACCTTTGCTAACTGCCGGCAAAGCAGATGCTTGTTGGTCATCGCAGAACGCCTCGGCTGTTGGTTGCACCGGCAAAAGCGACTGGCTCTGAACGGAAGAGGAACCACAAGTTGAGTGGCCCATGCCTTCGACCATATCAACCGCAGAATTTCGCTCCTTTGAATTGTCCACCGGCATTGTTTTCCTATGAATATAATAAAGTGATGGAAACAAAATAAAACAAAACAACAAATAACATACTTCGATTTCCGCTTTGTTCTACGTCCAAAGCGGAAAAGCGCCGACTTCCGCGCAGCGGATTGCGTAGACATGTCACCTTTTTTGTCATCGTTTACTAAGCGTTCATGCATCAGCTAGCAGAACCATTCACGCAACTAAAATTCTGCTACGGTTTTCAAAGAATAAAATTTAAAATTTTTTTTAAAGAAAACAACACGCTTAAATTATAATTAATTTATAACAATATCATTGGAAAATGAACATGAGCAACAAGTTTTCCAAAACAATTCTAAAATTGAATTAACATTCATTCAATGGAACTAAAAACGGAAACTGTAAAATGAATCGTTCACAATTTTCTGAAGATGAAAAATTAATGGACAAGAAGTGAATTATGAACGATTTGAAATTAAATATAACAGAAAACAACTTGCAAAACAATATTAACAGAAAACAAATTTTACCACAAAACAAAACCTGCAAATAATAAACTAGGATCTAGATTTGAAGTACAGTAAGAAAAAATATTGTGATAATGAAGTAAAAATGAAAAATAAAATTATTAAGTTCACACGCTTCAAATGAATTTGTTAACATATATAATTATTAATATTCCCTTCCTTTTGAACCTTTTGAATTTCTGTTTCAATTAGGTAAATGATGAAACTAAGTAAAAAACATGACATATTTTACCTTCACAACACATATACAACAAGATGCAATGTCAGCTACTCTTATAGCATTTATTTTCTTAAAAACTGTATGCATTATTACTTAAGCTATAAAAACATTTCAGCAATAACTATTTTTCTAGAATTTATGAAACTTCAAGTAAAATAAGTAAACATTACTTGGGCTGTGAATGAATTTATTCAACCTAAGCAGTTTTTCAGTAACTGACGTTACAAATTAAAAAAAGTTAAGTTTAAATTTGGACGTAGCTGTAAAATAATAAATCCACCACACCGATATTCTCTGAGAACATGAACGTTCGTATTAATAATTTCTTAATTGCTTAAATATAAAACAATGAAGTGATTTAAAATTACAGTAGTTCATAAAATATACAAATATTTTCTTACTATGCACGATTCACATTCACCAAAATATCATTAGCTCTAATCTGCATTACTTGTTAAATTATGAAGTAAATTTTATAACATGAATTGTTACCATTAATAATGAATTATCAGTAATTGCTTACTGGCAACATTAATAAGCAATGTAATAGTAATTTCATTATATTCACTGTTATGACAAAAAATTTCTTCATAATTAGATAAAAAACAATTAACTGCGATTTCTCAATTATTAAAAATAAACAAATAAAACTCTGGCTTAGATTGCAGCAATATGGCTTGTGTAAAAAGCATGTACTTGCAAATACGTCACTAGACAACGCGCAGGTGGCTTTGCTTTTTTTCTCATTATAGAAAATTACTATTTCATTAATTTTCCTTATTAGCACTAACGTTAATAAATTTTAACTATAAATAAATATTTACAATACTAATATTATCATAAGCTAAAATTTTAAAGTATAACTATTGCATTTATATTAACTTCTGATTTTTACCCAAATTCAGAGAAACAAAATCATTTCCATAGTTTCATAAAGCAGTCTAATTAATTAGCAGTTTCTGAAAAAATAACTGCTTTGAATGCTTATTTTCATATTTAAAATGCATGTTTGACAGCATATTATCAGCAGAAAAACAATCTATAATGCCACTGCGTTTTTCATTCTGTAGAAGACAGCCATGGCTAAAAATTACGCTGTAGATTCAATATCATTCAATGCAAAATATTTATTTTTCTATAAAAACAACAAATTTATACATATCACCATTCAAAACGGAAACTTCACTCATGGGAGCTTTACAAATGTGAAAATTAGTTGTTACTTTTTGTAAGCTCACTAACCTGAAAAATTAACTACTTCACCGCTTCTCGTCAATCCAACACGCTTCAGGATAAAGGCAGATGAAAACTTTTAGACTTCAAAATAAATTACCTAAAATATAATTATCAAAAAAGTTTAAACATCGAAAATTACTTAAAACTGCCTTTCAATTTCAGAAAAAACAAAATCATTCAAATATTCATTATCCGGAAGAGACTTTCATCATTAAAATTTTAGTGAAAATTTTAGTAAATAAAATATTATAATACCTTCTTCATTTCAAATGCTACGCTGTAAGCTACACAATGAATGACAACAACTGTAACTTTGAAGCTTACTGTAAGCTTTCTACATAAAGTATAAAGGTATTAATTATGTTATCACTAGTAAAAACATTTTATTGAAATAATTCATTAAATTAGAATATAATTTTGAAATACTGTAAGAATGATTAACTTACTGTTCTGTTTGTATGAAATGTGTTTAACTCAAAAATGAAATATTTATCCATCTGAGTTGTTAATTAGTAATACAGAAATAGAATAACACCAAAAGTTTAAAAAATGAGGAGAAATAATTTTAAATTACACTTTAATTTCTTGCAAAATCGTATCTGAACCATCAATTTGGTGGGCGTTTTCAGTAACACTCGAGAAAAATTAATTTAAATTAAAAATTTTTAGCTTTAATTTTATTAGTTTAGAGATGTATACTTAAATGATCAGATAATGCAATTCAATTTCTCAAATAAAATTAGCAATCAAGTTCAAATATTACTGTAGTTTAAGATTTGTTGGAGATTACTGTTGTAATACTAATATAAAGTCATACTTTGTTGAAAATGGTAAGGAAATGTTGTTCTTGTTGATTTTATGCATAAATTCTTATTTCAGGTAGAAAAGAAGAAAGAAAAGAAATCTAAAGCTAACAATCCTATGCGAAATCTTCGCATTCGCAAACTGTGCTTGAACATTTGTGTCGGTGAATCTGGAGATCGTTTAACAAGAGCCGCCAAAGTTTTAGAAACTTTAACTGGGCAGACACCCATATTTTCTAAAGGTAAAGATAGTGAAATTTTTGGTTTTAATATGCAATATTTTAAAATCAGTCATCGGTATGTGTAACTATCAACGTATTTTTATAGTTTGTATAATGCATAGTTACATACACAGTGTAGAGTTCCTGAATTGAACGTGACTGTTTTAATGTTCATTATTTTTCATATGTAAAATACATTTAAATGCATATTTATACATTTAGCTCGTTACACTGTTCGTTCATTTGGAATAAGGCGTAATGAAAAAATTGCTGTTCATTGCACGGTTAGAGGACCGAAAGCAGAAGAAATTTTAGAAAAAGGATTGAAGGTATGCGTTGTTTTAACTGTAAGAAGTATTTTAATGTCTCTGTGTTTTTTAGGTTAAAGAATATGAACTTCGCGCAGACTGTTTTAGTGAATGTGGAAATTTTGGTTTTGGTATTCAAGAACACATTGATCTTGGTATTAAGTATGACCCGGCAATTGGCATCTATGGAATGGACTTTTATGTTGTTCTTGGAAGACCAGGCTTCTGCATTTCAGAACGACGCCGTTGCAAAAGCAGAATTGGCGCCAAGCATCGTATTAACAAAGCAGAAGCCATTAAGTGGTTCCAACAACGGGTACGTCAATAATTTCAAATAAGCTTTATCTTCAGTTGAAAAATTCCTTCTTTAGTTTGATGGTATCGTTCTGCCGAGCAAGAAGAAGTGAATTAAAGTGAACAGTAACGTAGAATAGTGAAATGAAATTGAATAAAAATGAATGAATTCAATATTGATGATGTTGAGTAATTGATTTTTATTTTGCACTTAAGAATGGAATACAATCAACAGGATGTTCTGCTGAATTCTAAAATTTCTCAAAAACAATGAGATCTTCATTTTTGATTAATTCTTACACTGCAGTTGAAATTTCACGCATAATCAAGTAAAAGAAATCACATCTCCAATACGCAGATAAATTTTTTTTTCACTTTCACATTTTGGTTTCTGTTGCCGTGTTCGCTTCGAGCGGTTTCGATCTGTTTGGGGCAGTTAATTTTTGCTTGTTTTCTTGATTTTCTTTTTCCAACTGCTTGCCCAAATATTCCCTGTAGAATAAATATGCAATAAAATAATAATAACAAAATTTTAAAATTTCATTTTCTCAAACGGACATATTCTGAAACTCAACTATTAGCTGAAACTGTCGTGAGCAAAATTAGAGAGCGATTGCAAGCGCTGTAACAAAACTGAAATAATGAATGTGCACTAATCTTAACATACTGCTTACCATGCGGCGTTAATCATCACTGTCTAATGTCGCTCACTCAATGCAACTAATAGTACGGTTAAAAGAATATCCAAGCTAGCCAAGTATAAAATGAATTCTTACCAATTGTGAACCATAATTTTCTGTACAGACAGAAGTGCGTGATATCGAACATTTGGATCTTCATGAGTGAGCAAGCGCATTACCATTGTTTTTCCATTTAACTGCTCAATAACGCTGTAACAAAAAAATGCTTAATTTGTTCTTCATACATAAAAGCAATTTTTAGGTTATGTTCATTATTTACGTTTTTCCCCTTGGATAATGTCGAACATATTCTCCAAGATCATGCGCAGCAACACACAAAATCAACGGGTCGTTACCCACTTCGAGTATTTTAATTAATATCCTGAAATGGTATTGCATTTTAATCACTTTATCCAGAATTGAGAAATATTTTTTTTTAAATGATTTTAAAAAAATTACGTTTAATCATAATTTGAATCATTTTTGTACTTACTTAAGTACTTCAAAATTTTTCTCATTAAAGCGCTGAGTATTTTCTTTCCAAAACTTTTCCGATTTGTGAACAGGGCTCCATTGCAAACGGCCTGACTTCACTTCAGTCAGATATTCATCAAATGAGCTGCAGTGAAAATAAATAAATACAGTTGTTGTAAATAAAATAAAATAAAATTCACCTCAAATCTTGCACACTGCTTTGCAACCTATCGGCCAAAAATTCCATGTCTTCAGTAAACTCTTGATCATCGACAGTTTTGCTCATGAGTAAATCTAATGTCTTCGTTATTTTGCACTGCACCATCTGTATAGCATTTTCACGGGCAATGCTTGCATCTTCTGGTTTCTCAAGCAAGTTCTACAAGAGGTAAAAAAAAAATTTTACCTTAATAGTCAAAATACAGTAATATTAGAAAATAAGTTTACTCGAAGAGTTGCCAACGCTATTCGTATTACTTTCTCTTTGGATGTTTCTGAAACAACTTCTGCTATCGTAGAAATTACACCAAGCCTAAATGTTGTGCTACTGTAAACTCGTTTCAACAGCACTTGATCAATGTACCTGTGCATTTTTTCAGCAATATCAGGGCTGAATGTTAAACACCAAATGCAAAAAATTAATTGGTACTGTAGCTGAAAATTCGCTCGACCAGCCAAAGTGGAAAGAATGCTAAAAAAATCAACTTTTTTTGTTCAACCAATCGTAAATCAATCATACAAGCATTTACGTTGAAATGCCATCTATGTTGACAAAAGCAAACCGGTACTCTTCAATTCGAAGCAACATTTGTAAACATCTAGCTGTTGTATGAATATACTCATTTCCCTGAAGAAAAATTTTACATTACTTTTTTTTTCAATTACACAATTACATATATACTCACAGGTGTACGAAGACGATCTTTCAACCACGTAAGAAAGTAAGTTAAATCTGCCCCATCCATGAGATCTACACCGCAGCAAGCCATTTTAGTAATAATTAAACTAACCTAAAATACTACCAATGCACAACGACAATAACCGAATTTGTTATTGAAATAAACAAGCGTGACAAATCAAAATTAAATATCACTATTGATATTGAAATATTGATTTTCAGAATATTCTTCGAAAATCTGCAACAATCAATGATAATCAGAAAAGCAAATCAATATTTACTTGCATTAAATTGCAAAAGCAAAAATGAATTGCACTTTTGAAATTTTGAAAGCAACACATACTTGGTTAATAACAAAACCATCAACTCTCGTTAAAAGAGCCAAAAACGGTGTCCAGACAGACTGTTTTTCCTTTCGAGCATAATTGATAAATATTTCCACTCGACTACGGTCTTCCTATTAAAAAAAAATTATAAATTTAACGAACAATATGTGAAAAAAAAATCTCACTTGAATCATATCATCAATCATTGTTAGAACGCATCGCACCGTTTGGTCTTTAGATATGTTGGACATCAGACTAACAAACGTACGGGCACACTAAAATCGACAAAATCTTTCTTAAGCCATAATTAACAATTTCCTTGCAACCTGAAGTTTGTTGTTTTCTAAAAATGTCCTTTTCTCTTCACCCTTTACTGTTTCATATGCTGTAATGAAATTAAAATCTTCTTGTGTAATCATGCTGCTTCTGAAAAAAAGTGAAAAATTCCCATTAATAGTCATTCACTCAAAATTCATAATTCAACACAATTAAACAGTCCGTGCAAACTGCATCATGCACACACAAGAATCACATATGTAAATACTGGAAAAAAAATTATCATACTGCAAATAACTACGCCAGTTCGGTCGACAAGTTTTCACTTCCAACGATTCCATATAAAGTTTACTTGTTGCCATAATCATATCTAGGAGAAAAAGAAATTTTTACAAAATGTTCTTTCTATAACAAAAGTAATAATTGCGCAATAACCAACGGCATGACGATCCATCTCTTCCTGAATCGCTTGAACATTATCCAACGCAAGTGATGTTTTCTCAGCATTTCCTTTACCATTCAATTCATTCATGTCGAATAACTTACCAATATTGCCGACTGATCTGATGTAGTTGCTGACAGACAGCGTACTGTATTCAAACGATTCACAAGTTCAATAAATATTATGGAGAGGGCTAATAGCAATTTTTTTTCAGCAATATAATACCTAAAAATTATAGTTTAATATTTGAACTTCATGTTTATTATGATTAATAATAAAGAAAAACTAACTTGGGCACTTTGAACAGAATGTATTTTTTTAGAACTTTCCTCTCTGTTTAACTCCTTTCAGTAGTCAAATGCAGACGTGCCGCGTTTAATTTATCCCTGTTTTTTCGTTCATCATAATAAAAATACATTGGTATTTTGATGAATCGTAAACTGTTTCTTCATAAAAGCATTTACGTGTGCTCTAAATGCCACACATGTTTATAACTGTGCTCATTGACCGAAATAATGCACAGGCTAGTTTTATTATACCGGATGTAAATGTGACATGCGCAATAATGTTAGCTTTCAATGATAAATATTATCAAACTTTAAAAAAAAACAGTTACATTAGCTTTCAGTTTTTGCCTTTGCATTTATGTATTATATTATTATAGAATTGATGGATTTTGGAACTTTTGTTTCCACGATTTTAATCCTACATATCCTGATAAAATATAAGTGTTGTTCTGGAAGAATGAATCGCATCGTAGCTGCCCATACTCGTTGGGCACAGAGATTATTTTATTACATTATTATGCGGTCAAAAAAGCTTTCCTTTTTATTGAAATAATTCATTAACAGTGGGCCATGCATTTCACTCATCAATTAAAATATAAATCATATAAATTTTACTGCAATGCATAATCGATTATTCACCAGGAAAGCAACTGCATTAAAATACAGTAAAATCAATATTGCTATGTAAATTTATGTAAAATATATGTAAATTACTAAAAAAATGTGGCACTGCTTTCCCAAATCACTCCGATATAACAGATAAACTTTTTCCCCATATAAAGCAGGACAAAAAATAACATTTATTTTGCAATTTCACTTCATAATTTCTAAAAATTAATTTAACAATCTAACATAAATTTCAAAATATCTCCAGTAGAATTTGCAATACTAACTTAAATTATAAAACTCCAATTAAATACTTATACTACTTTTCACTTGATTTTATTACAGTACGTTTACAGTATCCTTCGGTAAAGTTAGCGTCTATTTAAATAACTGAGAACTGGCTACAATCAAAGTTACATGCTCGTATTTCCCGCTGATGATCAGCTCTACCTCCATGCATTACTGTTCGGATCATCTGTGATGATTGTAATTTTATTTACCTTCACATGCTTGGGCTGCAATGGCCGCAGCCAGAAAAGGTTAGCAAACGTTGAAAATTAAAACTTTTCCTACCTATTTCAAAACGTTTTCTTCTTGTACAGACTGTACAAAGAGAAAAATGGGATTCCAAACGATACGGCAGACTGCAAAGAGGTATAATTTTATTTTACTTTATTATATTTTCAACATTTTCCCCTTGTCGTGATGAATGGATTTGTTCAGCCGGATCCGGCAGATGATGGTGGTCTGGTCGGCGTGCAGTGCAGCAGTGGCTTAAATGAGACAATGAAAAAAAAGCGAGCATCAGGCGATGCGACACTGTTTACTTTAAACAGAGCTTTGCCGCCATTTCCAATTTGTGACGGAGGATGCGATTCTGAAGTCTACACTGACTTGTCCAACAAGACGCAGTGGAAATCAACGTCAGACGACACGCCAGTTTATGCTGGCGTTTCTGAAGTTGGTGATGAACGCAACGGTGAATCTTTGTATTGTCAAGTGCAGGCGGATGGTAAAATTTATTATGACAATATTGATGACGGTGATTTTTATGACAGTCGTCCACTCGTTTCGATCAACCGTAACGGTGCTTATGATTATCCAAAATTTGAGAAGAGTGGAAAGTCGTTTTTGCCCTGTTTTCAAGGCACGTCGTTGCAGACTTGTCCAAATTTACAGCGTGACGTGTCTGAACTATACGCCGTGATCAATAAGCTTGGTAGTGCACAACATGGTGTTGACAACAACCATCTTTGTGCACCGTTTTACCGGGCGAAGTTGGCAAGACGACGTTCCGACGAATCGGAACCGCTGTACGCCGTGATTGAAAAAGGGAAAATCTGCACCGGCAGCGTTGTTTGCGTCAGTGGTAGAAGAATGCCTCATTCAGAACCGAGTGTAGTTGAGTTGGAAGATTACGGACCACCGTTCCCTTCTTTTCAAAATACAAATAATAATGGCAATGGTGCAAGTGTGGACGTGAAATCTACTAGAAGTGGTAGCTCTGTCAGCACGGATGATCAGTCTTCAAATTACAGATATTTGTCCGTCAGGGAACCGTTGGAAATTGTTCGTCGCCGTTTGGAAATGGACGCACATCGTCATGTGTATTCGTCAATTTCAGATTCTAGCCTTCACTATTATTCATCTATCAACGAACCTAGCGACCAGTGCTATGAGACGGTATGATATTCTATTTTCTTTCTTATTATCTACACTATGCTTGACGCACAATGCTATGAAAACAAATGCATTTGCTACAGGTTAACTGCAGTTATTTTAGCTTCCTTCATCATCAGATGTGCAACATCGTGCGTGTATTCGTGTTAATACGCCTGATTCGTTAGATTTCAATGCTCCAATTTTGACCAGTGAAAATCGAGGTATTGCTTTTATCGCTTTTATTGTTTCCATCGCAACTGATGTTCGTTTTATTCAATGTCGTTCCAAGATGGTTCCAATGTGTTGGTGCTGAAAGTTCAAGAATTCGGTGAAGAGAACAATAACCGTGGTGACGGAGATGTTGCAGGCCCCTCAACTAGCTATGGGATTTACGATAATATACTCGACCATCCGTTGCCTGATGTAGAAGAAGTTTCTACTAGTGTGTTGTGCACGAATGATGAAAGTGAAAAATTGCCTACAACAAATACAACCGATGAAAATAACGTGTAACTTCTACAGTACATTTTTATAATGAGAAGCTGGACTTCAAAGTTTTAGTCTAGTCAGCAGTAGATTTGCTAGCGAATTGCATGTATCCACTGTCAGTTTCATGTAAATAGTTTTATCATATTTTGACATATTTTGAAACTTGTTATGTGATTGTTTCTGTGTAAATTTTTTAAAAAACATTACTGTTTAATAATTCTGAATTACATTTATGCTTGCATTCACATGTGTCGATACAGAGAATTCAAACATGAAACTTATTGCTTTAGAAATGTTTCACATAATATTTCATTGATCGAAATCTGCAATAATTCATTCAACACGAAAACGGACTAATACCATAAGCATAATTGTTCAGTTGTTAGGAAAAAATACGTGATTAAAGTTAGCTTACCTTTAAAAAAGATAGGGAAAAAAACATGAATCAGATGATTTTCAATCGCAAACCCTGCAAGCTTAATTTGTATAAGTTTACAATTAATCATTTTTTTGAAGTGAACACTTAAAAGTGAAAAAGAAATCACAACACGAATACTATACTATTTGATTTTCAAGTACGATAATTTCACTTAATACTGTAAACAAAACAGATGTGTATTGCTGCAGTAAAAGAGCACGAAATAAATACTGTTTCAGACTTGAAATAAGAAAAATTGATGTAAAATTTTGAGGTTCAACAAGCAGTTAACTTGTTTATCATCACTGAAGAACTGAATGAGAAATGCAAATTTATTTCTTCATTTCAAATCCACTCCCAAGTGGTGCTGTCTGTGTTAACTTGCTAATTTTCCTAAATTCTTTAATCGCATTTTAGTGAGGATGAAGAAAAAAATGGCAGTTGTTTCGCATGAAGCTTTGTTCAAAAAATTGAACAAATAAATAATACACAAAAATGTGCGAATATGAGAAAAAGGTAAAATAGAAAGGGAATGTGTTTGATTTGAAAAAATAAAATTTTCACACGTTGGCAACAATTATATTTTTGTAATGTCGACTACGTACGTCGAGACATTTCTGCGTGACCAAACAAATGATAATGATCCAAAGGAGAAAAGCAATCGCAGCGACCAGAACCCACAAAGCCCACCAAGCTCGACGAAAAGCAGCCAACTGCAACTGTTCTTCATTTGTAAATGTAAATTCTCGTCCCATACCATTTTCCGCAGCAAAGGTGGCAATTTCAGACATCAATTCATTCCAGAAGCTTGCTTTCGACCAACGTGCATTGTTTTCAACCATCTCCAATGGCCAAGCAAATTTCACATAATTCGAACGATCTTCATTAACCACTGGCCAAATTATACCATGTACCGGTTCGACAGTGGGATTTCTGAAACAGAATATATTCAATTTTCCTTTGTACATTCATTGTGCTATTCAATTTACCCAAATTTTGCAAAATTGGTCAAAAACTGACACAGTGCGTCAGAAATTTTGCGTTCACTTTCTCCGTAAGGAAAGAATATATTGCTACTGTAACCTTCGGTGAAAATAAAAGCATGATCCAATCCATGAAAAGCATCTGAAATAATTTTCATTCAAACAAGTCAAATTTCAATTATTTTAATTTTACATTTTATTGGTAATTTTCGTTCAGTTCGTACTTTACGTTTCAAACCGAACAAATTCACGTCAACCCATTCTTCTTCTATCAAATCTTTTGAAGGTAAATATTCAAAAGAATAAAGATATACAGATTGGTTGTTTTGCAAATAAGCATCTATTTCTTTTACCATAGGAGCAGTAAATTCAATGTCTGATTCCATCTGCATTGGATATATAATTCAACAAAGTAAATGTAATAAAGTAAGTGAAAGGGATTTTAAAATTCTCAAAAGCCTTTTCATACCTTTTGAAGACTTTCTACAAATTCTGTCATTTCCCATGTCGGACCACTACTATTCCCAATAAGATAATTGTGCAAAGCAACCTGCGCCATCAATTTCAACGTATCATTGCAAACAAACGTATCCAAATACGGTAACAAACTCTGCTGGACAACAAGCTGAGCTTTTTCTCTTGCCATGCGTTCGTTTACAGTAGTATAAGATTTGAAGCCATAAAATATAGCTTAAAATACACGAATAAGATTTAAAAAAAAATAAATTATATGTTAATTTTTTTTTGAAAAAAATCTTTCCAAAAAAACTAAAATACATGATTATTACCTTTTTTGTGTGCCCATTCCAATTCAGCCGTTCCAATAAGTATTGGAACACGTGAATAATTAGCAAGCAAATAATTCAAATTGGATGGAATTATTTCACCATCTATTAAAATTTGCCCAAGACCAAACTTAAAAAACAACAACAAAATATGCACATAGTAATAATAATCAATAATCAAATGATTAATGATCATGATTAGACAAATTTACGTCATCAGAATTAGAATTTGACGTAAAAAAACTAATTTAAAAAGAAAAAATAATTCGAAAATAATTATAAAAATTCAATTTTCACTAAAAATTTGCATTTTCTTGGTAAAGTGTTTTTCTTTACTAAATTTATGATCAATATTGATACGGAAGCTAAGCATTGTGAAAAATGTTTTCAGTCAAAAAAAAATTTCGCTAATTACCTCGTAGGTGAAAGCTTTGCGCATTAAAGAGTTGGAGAAGTCTGCTTTCAACTGCAAGCACTCGAAAATATCCCTTTCCGACTCAGCAGCATCGCAATGCAGTGGCTGCTTCATGTAATTGCATTCATAATCTTGGTGCACTGGCTCAGCATGTGACCAAGATTCTTCAGAGTTAATTCTATTCCGACAAGTTAAATACTTATACAAATTTTCAATATTCCAATTCGATTCACCGATACGTTTTACCGCCCATCCAGCTGCGATTGAACCACTCATCAAAATAGCCCGATGAAGCAAACCTAGATACATATATAAAAATATAAAAAAATAACAACTGCTCTGATTGCATCAGCATAATTGCTAATAAAATTGTTTTACACTATTATTACAACGTGCCTTTTATTCATAAAAAATACCTAGATTAAAATATTATTATTATTATTATCATTTACAGAAAATAATTTGAAAATACACTACCTTCTGCAGCTGGTGTTAAAGCAAGAAGTGAAGCGCTGGAACCACCGGCACTTTCTCCCATCACAGTTACAGAGTTGGGATCACCTTTAAACTCACGTATGTTAGACTGTAACCATTTCAGAGCTTCGATTTGATCCCATATACCAAAGTTGCCCTTAGCATCTGGTAGTGAAGTAGATAAAAATCCTAAAGAAAACACATAATTCATATAAATAAAGACATAAGCGCGCATGTATACATTATTACTGCACATTGTATGCAAATAATATTATTAGATGATCATATTATAAAACAAATATAAAATCCTATGCAATTAATGAAAAAAAACATTTCGACCAAATATTTTTAAATGTTTACTTTATTTATTGTAAAATAAATAATTAAAAACGCTGAGTAATATCTGCTAATCGACTTACCAAGCGGTCCTAAACGATAATTGAGCGTGACCAAAGTGACATTTTTCAGAATTAAATTCCTTATTGTCACCGTCATGTCAATTCCACTGTCACTTGAACCGGCTAAAAATGAGCCTCCGTGTATCCATACAATAACCGGATAAAGTATCTCAGGATCAGAGTCCTTAAAAATAACGCAATGTGAACAGTTTCAAACGAGCAATTAATTCAAAAATCGAGTTGAAAATTCAACTCACATAAGGTGAAAATATATTCAAATACAAGCAGTCTTCTCGTTGACGCTTCATATTTTGACTAGAGAAACGATCATGTTCATGAAAGTCCATAAACTGTATGCAAGGTGGGCCGTATTCATATGCTGTATGATCTCCTTCCCAAGGTTGCTTTTTCAGTGGTTTCTAAATATACTACTCTTTTACAAATTTAACAAACATGTATTATAAAAGAATAATACATGATGAAAAAATTGATTCTGAAAATTTCAAATTCAAAATGAAATATACATAATTAAAACGATGAATATGTAGGATGTAAAAAGAATTTAAACTTTTCTTGGAAAGAATTATATACATATTTACATCTTTATTTATTTAATTATTTATAGTGGCATAATTTTTCTCTAAATTCATTCAGTTCAGTTAAAGATTGAAGAAGAAAACAAAAAGAAAGAATATATATATATATATAATGATAACAGATAGCTAGATAAATAGATAGATAAATAAATAAAACTTACTTGAAAACGATAAATACCAACCGGTGGTTCAGCAAATGGAACGCCGAGAAACACTTGTACTTGTCTGCCGTCAATTTTCCATAAGCGTCCTTTGATAAAACCTTGCTCAACGCGCACAGTATGATAGCCGTCAAAATGTTGTGCATTGATAAGAGAGAACAATGAAAGGAAAGTGATAATGACGAGAAATTTTTTCCCAAAGGTTATTAAATTATGAAATGATCGCCAACGGGTTGTTAATAATAACAGCAGTAAGAATACCAATAATAACGTCATGACTGTTTTTCAAATTTGGACATGCTAACGGAAGTTTGATGTTGGCATGGGTGAAATTTCAATCCAAAAACCAGCAACAATCACTGCACTGAGTGGATAAACTCTAAAGTAGTAGTAGTAGTAATAGTAGTAGTAGAACAATAATCAGCGGAGGGAGCTTCGTTAGCTGCTGCTGCTTTGTGCGTGTATGTGTATGTGTATGTGTATGTGTATGTGTATGTGTATGTGTATATGTATATGTATATGTATATGTGTGTGGTGCTTGCGTATTTCCTCTTTCTCTCTTCAATCTATAGCACGTTGTCGGAGAAGCGGCTGTCGTTGATGTAAGTGCTTCCTTTCTCAAGCTTGGCTGGAAAAGTTGTTACTTACTTATTCAACATATAACAGAAACTGAGAAACAAAAATTTCCCATTGCTGACAGCCTCTCTCTATCTGGCTCGTATCCATGAAAGATAGCCAGCCAGTGGTGTTGAAAAGGAAAATTAGCGTGATGAAATTTTCACTACTTCCGAAAAGCAAGCACAGCACAGCATAGCACAGCACCAACACTGCAAACAGCATGTTAAGCATGCTTGATCGACCGACGTAAGTGTTGAAAATATTACGTTTGAAAATTGAAAAATGAAGACAAACGGGCCTGTCAAAAAGTAATAATGAATATGTTGAAGTGGAATCTTGAACGGCAGATATTCCGAACACTGAACGATTGATATCAATATTGCTACTTATCTAATTTCTAAATTAATTAAATTAAACTTGCAATTGCTAAATTTTTCAATTCATATTTTACAAGCAATTGACACACAAGTTCCTTAATAAAGCGGATTTAAATGTTTCATAGAAAAAATTCATTGAAAAATATTTAAATATCCGTAAATTTTTATTTTGAGATAATTCAACAGGCATACTTTTGAGAAAGGATTGAAATTGTTTCTAAATTTTGACAAATGAATAAAAATTCATGCTATATAATAGTATATATGACGAAATGAATAATTCAGTTGGTGTTCATTTATTTGGGTCTTTAAATTATTTCCAGGAAACAAGTGAAAGATCAATACATCACTAAAATAACAGTGAGCAATAGAGGGAGAAAAAAAATGGAGAGATACTGAGTAAGTGAATAGAGAGTAAGTACTTCTGAATAGTAATAAAGTTAGCGGTGATTTTTGAACAATCTCATAAAACTGCCAAGAATAAAAGAATAAAAAAAAAACTAACAAAACATCATTTCCAACTACTAAAAGTTGAAATGAAAAATTGATAACTGAAGAAAAGTGAAAAAAAGAGAACTTCATTCACCACTTTTGCATGCATATTTTTTTTGTCATAGTATATTTTCCAGTGTTGAATAAATTTGTAAATAAATACATGTTCACAAACATGCAAGCTGAAGCTAATGAAGTTGGAAAATATTCCAAGTTTTCATTTTATGAAAATGAATCGAACTATATAAAGCACAAACGTTTCCATCAAAACATTATCCAATTTAAAATATTACAATATATAATAAATAAGTGGAAATGTTGCTTTTCATTTATAAAAAAAAAGTGAAACAGTGAAAGGTGAAATAATGATAATAGTAATAATAGTACAGAGAACAATCATGCATGCCAAAGTAAAGCTAAAGTCGAGCTTGCTTACTTACATTTTCCAAAAAAAATGGTGATAACTGTGTGTTATTCATTGTCCGTCGATGAAGACAGTTCGAATTTCCAAAATCCCTTCCTGATTGGTGACTTTTTTCAATTTTCGACTGCTATTGTCGTGCTGGCGCTTGTTGTCCAAACGTTGGCGGCGGTACTTGGGCTTGAAGTAGAGGACAAAAAAGCAGGCTACAATGGACGAACAAGTGACCATCACCAGCATCGGCACGGTCAAATCGTAGGCTTCGGTGTGCACGTCAGGCGAGGCAGTGCAGACTTGGTATTGCAACGCCGCACCGGACAACGGTCTGCCCAGAGCTTGGACCAGCGCGATGAAGAGCACGCTGTGCAATTGGCCGGAAAAAGTGACCAAGCCGGCGCTGGTCGACTCGGCCACTGGAAACGTGCACTCGGCGGCCATTTCGAAGCCAAGTGGATAAGCGGCCAGGCCGAAAAATCCGAAACATACGCAGCCGATCACGATTCCCCACTGCATGTTGTATTGCCAGCTGAACAGCGTGAACACCGTACCGCTGACCACTGCCAACGCGTAGCTCACTTTGATCGTCTCTTCAAAAAGCTTGGTCCGGTCGACGAAGTAGCCGACCGCCGTGGCGCCAACCATGCCGGTCGCGATCATCAACACGCAACACAGACCGGAAAAGCTGTTGTCGTACCCTCTGGAACAAAGCAGCTGCTGCATGACCGTGTACAGGGTGTTGAAAACGCCCATGCCGACTCCGAGGGCGAACCACAACGCCATATAAGATTTGGAACGAAACGCACGCACCAAGCCAGATTTGAAGTCCAAACACTGCGTGGCGGCACTTTGAGAGGGCGGTGTCGGCGGCATGGAGCTGCGCAACGTCGCCGTGCCCAGAAGACACACTACAATGGCCGGCACCCCCAAGATGATATTCAACAACAGCACGTCCGACGTGTGCAAGACTAGCCGAGGTGAAAGGGCGTTGGCGACCATGATACCGAACGGGTTGGACAACGAAGCTATTACGTTGGCAATGGTACGCTGGTTGTGGGGGAACCAGTCGGCGGCAATTTTCGTCGGCATGAACATGATGAACGGATAAGCGCAGGCGGCAAAACACTGACCGCTCATGATGATCACGAACCGGACAGCTTGATCGAGATCTGGTATGTTGCTGGTCATCCGAAGCAAGGCACCGATACAGTTCGCCCAACTGGCCAACAGGAAAGCTGGTCTCAAGCCAAACCGACCAGCCATCCACATGGCAAAAAAGCCGACCGGTATCGCCCAGAAGATGAACACCATGCTGAGCATGTTGGCCGCCTGCTTGCCGTAATAAGTGTCGACAAAGTTCGCCACCGGAGCGTAAGATATCCAAGACATGGTGTTCGACGCGTTCAGCATGCTTGCCAACAGTAAAACCCACCAACGCCGCTTGTAAACTTTGAACGACTGTTCTGCGGGTGAGGCCACCGGCACTTCACCAACCTCATCGTCCAACAACGACAGACTGACAGTGTCATCGTCCACATCCATCTCCAAAACATCCTGTCCAGCTTCTTCTACTTTGGCATCGGTCGTCGCCGCTGCATTTGCCTTTTGCCTCTGATCATCATTCTGATTCCGATTCACAGTTGGAAGTTTCCACTTCATTTCCACACACTTTTTGCTTATTTATTTATTATCATCAACAACTTTTCTTTTCAAGCCAACCTGAAACAAAGTCAATCTGATCCATTAAAAACAAGCTAATCAAATTTTGTCAATCATCAATAGATAATCAACTGGTCATTTTTCAACAACTAATCAGTTCACACAAGGAGATGATTAAATCAAATCAAATCGAACCAAAATTATTCAAAATTGAAACAACAATCTACTCGACAATAATACAATGAAAAGTTATCATTCTAACACAAAAATAAATAATTTAATGGAGCAAATGAAAATAATTTTAAATTAGCATAAATCATAATGAACTGTTGAAGAATTCTCCCTGTGAAAGCAACTGAAACAAACCAAACGCTCATACTGCTTGGAATGTGACTGTCGAAACTTGATTTCAACTACGCCAATTTCAACTCGTGAATGAATCATCACAAATTAGCATTTTTATGTTTCATTTGACAAAAAATAAATCAATAATTTCAATACAATTTGTCCAATGAAAATAACCAATTGACACAATCATCAACTGCTGTCTGTCAGGCAATGAACTTGAAGTAATGATTTCTTTGAAAACTAACCACAGTTTCGACATGCAAAATTCCTTTGTCAATATTTACAAAACCAGTTGATTAATTTCACGACTGCACTCGTAGTCATGCAAATTTTTACTTCTCAACTCAACATACCCTTTCAAAGTATTAATTCACAATTTACTTAAAATAAGATCAATTATTTTTTTTAACTAACATAATAACTATACGTTTATTCGAAATTACAAACTGACAAAAAGCTGAAAAAAACGCTACTCATTTTATTCATCTAAGCTGTCAATTTTTCACTGAAAAATTGAAACTGCAAGAAATAAAATTCTCAGAATGCGCTAAAAGGTGACGAAATGTCAACAGTGTTATCACAATTACTTACAATTGCGCTTACTTGATATGAACTTTTTTAATGTATTGCGTGATAAAAGTATATTAAATAGAAATAAAACTTGCTTTTCCTTATGCAGTTTTGCACATTTTTGAAAAAATTTCTAAACTGCACCTATTCGTTTCAATTTTCAAAGCTACAACTATACTGCCATTTGCACAGTAAAACCTACCATGATTCATGCATCGATTTGATGATTCGTTGAAAAAGCATATGATGACTAATCAACAGCTCTTTTTAACTGTGTTCTTTTTAAACGGATTTTTAAACACAATTAACATGACAAAACATAATATAACTGACGTATAATACTGAAATGAACTGAATTGAAGATGGACTGCTTATGTTACGTGAAACTTAATGTGACTCGCATGCAAAGAATAAATAAATATAAACTACAAACTTACCTTCAAAGTTCAGATTTCGATTTTGATAAAGTAAAAGACTAGCAAATATCAATTTATTTTACTTCACCTCAAATACTGACAGTAATTTTAAATAGCTGATGTTTAGGTATTATTTATATCATACTGTAAAGTTGAAATTAATTATAATAAAGTGTCACTGATCGCTTTAAAACGTCTATCATACATATTTATTCCACTGGAAATAAAAATACTTTACGCACTGAAGTGGAGTATTTCTTTTCGACACAATATAGATTAATATTATTTATGAGATCCATGTACGGCTTATCAATAAGCTACAATACATAAAGAGCACTTACTGTTACTGTATAAACCATTAGTTCAAAAAGTAAAAAATTTAAATTTCGGTTATAATAATTAAATAATTACAATTAAACAATACTGAAAAGATATGCAATTTCATGTGACGTTATAAACGAAAGTATTATTTTATTACCTTAACCATTATTATTGATTAAATTGAAATTAAATAAGCAATGGGTAGATTTAATTGTAAAACATTTATCTATAAACTGTTTTGAAATTACATTGTCAATCTAGTATATTTCATACTGAGATAACAACTGATATGTATAAAGTTTTTTGCATAAACTTGAATGTCATTAGTAATGACCCTAAATGTGTCTTTTGCAAAAATTAAACAAACTAAAAATGAACAGTTAATTAAATTTTTATTAATAGTAATAAAAAAAGAAAGAACGCCTTTCCAAGAATACAATATTTTTATAAGAAGAAAATTCATGCTCAACATAACCCGTAACTAATTTGAAAGTCATTTTGGGTGGGGGCTAAAACTAAAACTTGCCTGGTGTTTCAACAAATGATCTCCATCTAACAAAAATTAACTACCAAGAGCATAAAAATCAGGAACATAAGAGTCGTAATCGTAGCTGTACATCTGTCTACGAATATATTCTTCTTTATCGTGTGGTTCAGGATAACGAAGTGCCAAACCTTTCTAAATGCAAATATCTCATATATTTACAGCTGAATAAAATAGAAAATAAATATGCACTTGCCTCGTAACAGTATTCAGCTACAGCTGCAGCAATTTTTACAGAAATTTCAGGAATTGTGTTTATGGGCGGATAAACACGTCCTTCTTCAATGTGGCGTTCACTAGTCATACCAGCCAAAACCTATCAGAATCAACATTTGAATTTCAAATTTTATAAAATACTTATTCTAGAGATAAAGTTACCTCTGCGGCTACCAGAAATACTTCGTCCGGAATATGGCGACTAGTGCAACAAATTGCACCTAATGCAACTCCGGGAAAAATATACGAATTATTTCCTTGTCCAGGATAATAAGTTCTCCCTTCATATTCTACTTTACCAAAGGGACTTCCGCTGGCAAAAATCACACGACCCTGAAATGAATTGTTAATAATTTTATAAAAATACAATTTCTGTTTCATACTTTGGAATGTACAAAGGCTTCTTCAGCTGTGCATTCAGCTCTAGAAGTTGGATTCGATAGTGCAAAAATAATTGGACGCTCATTCAATGTTGTCATTTTCTCTATGATGCTTTTGTTAAAAGCTCCAGAAACTGCAGCAGCTCCTGAAAGCAACACAATTTTCAACGTGCAATTTCTTTTGCATCTGCTTACCAATAAGTGCTGTAGGTTTCACAAAATCAACAATTTCCTCTAAACCTTGCATATTGGATTGGTCTTGAGCAAACTGCGCTTCGTGTGAGGTAAGATCTTTTCTGTTCTAAAAACAAATTCTCAAGTTTAAGATTTAATAAAATAAAAACAAATACAAACTTTAACAAGCAGTCCATTTATATCGATCATCCAGATTCTTTTTCTTGCTTCTTCAAAATTCAGTCCTTCTTTTTGTAAGGCCATGCAGAGAAGTCGAGCAATGCCAATCGCTGCCTAATAACAAATCATAATGATAATTTCATTATTAAAAAAATATTCTCATCATAAATCGGCATAAACGGCAAACGTTAAATAAGTAAACAAAAAAACGTAATTTCAATAGAAAGTATAATATTTTTTACCTCCCCAGCTCCAAAAAACAAAAATCTTTGGTCTTTAAGAGGTTTGTTTGTAATTTTCGCGCCAACTAATAAGCCAGCAACAATCACGGATGCAGTACCTAAATAAATTTCCGAAACGTCGAAAAGGAATCATCATTAACCAACCACAAACCTTGAATGTCATCATTAAATGTGCAGTATTGATTTTTGTACTTTTCTAGTAAACGAAATGCATTTTTATTTGCAAAATCTTCAAATTGAATCAAACAAGACTGTCCAAATCTAAATAATAAATTTATATAAATAAAAGATTTATTTTATGAACAGATCAAAATTACCTTCTGCTAACTGCTTGAAAAAAGTTGTCGATAAACTGGTCATATTTTTCACCTCGAACGCGTTTCTGCTTGCAACCAGTGTAATATGGATCTTTGATTAAGTCCTTACCAAATTTAAAGCTCACTTAAATTTGCATAAAATACCATCACAAAATACCTCGTTGTCAGTTCCGACATCCAAAAGAACCGGTAAACACCAATTAGGCTGAACACCAGCCAGCGCTACATAAAGAGAAAGCTTCCCTACCGGGATACCAATCCCATAAGCGCCTAAATCACCCAAGCCAAGAATTCGTTCACCATCAGTAACCACAATTGCCTAACAATTTAAAAAAATGAAATGTACTTCAAACAAAATTAATTACAACACATACTCGAATATCTGTTTCATTCCAAGCACATAAAATGTTATCAATTCGTTCCACTGAATTGTCATATATAGTTACGTAAACTCCCCTAAAAAAAGAAAATTATTAACGGAAACATATTAAATCAATAATTCAAATGTACTTAGGTTTTTGAAAAATAATGCCAAATTGTTGGCAAGCAAGCCCAACAGTTGGAGTGTACACGACTGGCATGTATTTTTCAATGTTCTTGCACAAAATGCGATAAAAGAGCTTTTCATTT
Source organism: Trichinella papuae (assembly GCA_001447755.1). Lineage (NCBI taxonomy): Eukaryota > Metazoa > Nematoda > Enoplea > Trichinellida > Trichinellidae > Trichinella > Trichinella papuae. Next base: position 80,234 of record JYDO01000025.1, on the reverse strand, counting down.
CTGTCCTAAAATAACACTAATAATTATAAGCAGAACAAAATTTTTTTTAATAATAATAACTAACTTGCAAACTGCTCAAAGCTACATAACGACTAAGATCATTGGGAAGGGCATCAAGATTCATTTCCACACGACGCGCTTGTTCATCAGCTGAAAGTGTCTTTGGAGGCAGTAATCCGTGTATACCTAGTGCCTGCCGCTCCGTTATTGTAAATGCTAAACCCTGGAAAATAAAAAAAATTGCTTCACAATTTACTTGCTTACTTCAAATTCCACATCTAAAATCTTAACAAAATCATTATTTCAAATTTTAATACTTCAAAAGGCTCCAGTTTTCATTTTAATTTGAACAAACAAATTTTTAATATTCAAACAAATGTTTATTTACATTTTCAACATTTGATTTGATAAAAGCCATTTGCCCCAGAGTGAAGGAGCAGCTAGATAAGATTTCTTACCTTGTTAAAGCGAGGATTCTGAAGAACATCCCATCCACGAGTTTTACAATGAGAAAATTTTGTAGGCTTGGATTTTTCGTAAACATGAGCAGATGAAAAGGCATTACAAACTGCATTCATCACATTTGACAAAGAGGTTGACTTTCCCCTTAAAATTTCATTTCAAAAGCGCACAGTTGTCAACTACTCGGCTTACTTGGTTAAAGTCGAGAACATTTTCAGCCAAAAAATTTTCGTAATAACTGAAAACAAATTAAAAAATTTAAAACATTTAAAAAATTATCTAACAATCCTGAGTGTTCAAAAAAAATTAGATTGATGAGACGTAAATGAATTTCAACTACGGCTAAAATATGAACTGAACGCTAAACTCATTTATTCACGCGCTCAACTTAATCAGTTTTATTTTTGTGCAAAAAAATCAATAAATGATCAATAAATTGCATTCGGCATGCACGGAAGAACAGTAGCATTATTAGACATCATTTTACTTATGAAATGATTGCATAATTCGCCATCAGAATAAATATGGCAAAAAATTTCGATCATTATTTTCCATTACATTCAAAACGAGATATATTTAAAAAAACAGAGCGACGACATGTTAACGGAAATTCGATTGTCTACTTTAAAATAATGACATCTTTTTCGTCGATAATGCAGTTTATGAAAATCAACTGCTACTTATATTTGGTTGATGCATGATAAACGATTATCAAATTACGTTTTTTGAACATTTCAATCAGCGACAAGACAATTCAATCAAATCGGATTATTAATAAAAGTGAATAAATTTTTAATTTTTATAAAGTTATTTTTTAATGAATAACAAAAAATAGTTTTGTGAAATGTTTGAAAATGAACTCAAAGAGAAAACATGAAATTCAACGTCAAGATCAATTACAAGGAAAAGAAAGCAGCTTTTTTGAAAAAAGAAATTTTAAAATAAAAAGCAAAAAACAAAAGTGATTTAAATAATAGAAAAGTTTTTCACTTACGCAACGAGTACAAGAATCAAATAATATGATTGATGAGGTTGCAAAGTACAATGTACCAATGTACAATGGAATGGAATCTTCGTAAATGGTAATTTTATTGATAATGAAGTTACATTTATTTTGTTTTGACCACAAGCACAACACAAAGTACAACATCTATTGTTCAATAATGATCATTGGAAATCACTCCAACTTCCGATAAAATGAAATTTCACTTGTAAATTAAGAAAAAATAATTTTATTTAAAAATAAATAACTTTTGTAAAAAGTAACCAGAAAAAACATAATGACTCGTTCAGTATTTGTATTACAGTATTCTATTCGATTCAATTCTATGATAGATATTCCTGACGTGCATTTATGGTGAAAATTCTTCGCTGAAAAAACACCACTAAACAGACGAAACAATAATAGTAATGTGGTTTGCACGAAATCATAAATTTTTGATTAAACTAACAAAAATTTTAATAAAAAGATTATAATTGAAATGCTAATTTTTAAATATTTATCAATTTTTTAACATTCAACTACCAGAGCACATACCTGGTATTCCAAAAAGTAATCGACTGATGACAGCTGCTATGCTTTTCGTTTCGCTCAAATTCGCGTAAGCAATATCTACTAATTCCGGCTTGCATTTCAAATAGAATATAAAAAATTTAAACAACAATTCAAAGAAAATCGATTTTCACGAGCTCAATTTTTCGCCAACATCAACCAAGGTCAGTTTCGAAGAATTTCAATAGATAACGCCGTATGAACATGAAGTGCCATTAAAAATTGAAATGAAAAATCAATACTGTTTCCAATCTGAGCATCCAAATGCAAATTTTAGAAATAATTGAAAAAAAATTTCCTTTTTCATGCTCAGCATTTGCGTACATCTGCATCATCACTTCCGCCATTTCATTGGCAAAAGTTGCTCTCTAACTGGGAAAATATGCACCATTTCAGAAGAATAATTATTCAACTTTTATGTTTCGTAATGGAGAAAATACGCTTGAAACTGGTCATTGAACAAAAGAATATCACCGATATGGTCATTTTATTCAGATTAAAGTGTGATCAAAAATTGTTGAAAAATAATTTAAAAACTAATTAAAAGCATAATTTTAAATATTTATTCATAATACAATATGAAAGTACAATACAAGAATTGCCTGATTTTAATTAAAACTTACAACTGCGATGAGCAAAACGGCCAGGAAAACAACGCTACACGTGCATCGTTATGCAAATGAGAAACAACAATTAACAACAGCAACTGCAAAGCTTTCGCCAAAGAGATTGACAAAAAAATAATTATCAATCGCTAAAGCTTGCTAAGCTTACCGAGATTTTTTTGTTCCAAGTCGCTTGCTGCTCAACTTGCTTGCAAATATTTTTCACGGCCGGCGCTTTGACGTCCGAACAGAGATTTTGAATTATGGATATATGAAATGGTTGAAATTTGATGAATTTAAATTGAATTGAAAATTGAATATTCAATGTTCAAGTAATTTATGAGTTTTCGTCAAATTTTTGTCGACTACTGACAAATTGTCCGCAGTCGGCGATGGCCTATCCGATCAATGATCACCAGTTTTATTATCAAACATTTTAAATGCAAATGGCTGCGGTTTGACAATCAGAAATTCAAACTGCAATCATAATGTTGTTGTTGATGATGTTTACTGAATTTATTGAAACTTGATTTGCTACTTAAGAGCAACATTCATGAAATCAATTACCAACAAAATGTACCGTTTATTATGCAAAATGTTCGCAGTTTTACTAAACTGAACTGCAAAAGCTGTTTGCTGAATTACTCATAAATGCATTTGCATGCAATAATAAAACACGTTTGTTGTTATGAGAACTTTCAATAAATTGCTTTGTTTTGCTTGTAAATACAACTTTATTTACAACTTTATAACATCGGCGGATTGGATTTAAAAATTTCGTAATTTAAATGAATAAATTGACATCAAAAATGCATAAAGCACTTAGCTTGCCGTCAAAATTTACAATATGATAAAAGTAAATCTGAATTAAATAAATAAATAAATAATTTCATGTATTACAATTTCCTTTACATAAATGTGCAAGAAAAATGTGACTTTCACTTTTTAAAATTATTCCTTCAGTCTTTTATGTTTTGTTTTAAAAAAATCGCTGCAAACCGTTTTTCATCTAATAAAATTTCCAATTTTACTGATAAACTGATAAAATCAATTATGCTAATAGTGCCCTACTTTACAATTTGAATTTAAATTCGCTGATAAGTAGGCAAATTACTTAGCATTCTTGATAAATTTAATATTTTAAAAACTAAAACTAAAATATCAGCGCTTAATTTTCCCAAAGAATATTTAAGCAGCGCAATTTTTTAATCCTGAAAATCATTTGCACATGTTGAAAATAAAAAATTGAAAAGTTTGTCAAAAGTAAAAGTTTTTCAAAAATAAAAGAAACGATGAAAAGAAATGAACAAAGAAATAATTTATTATGCAAAATATTGTCAACTATTGAATGACATTTCTTTCATCAAGCATAGTACAAAGATCATGTATTATTAATAAAGAAATTAATATGAAAAAAAAATTTTTTTTACAGTATAAATTTTTTTATGAATTAAAAAAAATCAATATACAGTTCTTAGCGAAAAACCAAGATTAAAATTTTTAATTCAAAATTCAATACAGTAGACTTTATTGTAATGAAGTTGAAATGTGAAACTTAATTTTACGTCTTAAAATTATTTTGGTTCTTTTTTTATTTTAATCTCTTTCGAGTTTTTTAAATAAAATTGAAATATATTTTACTTTTTCATGTGCATTTTTGATGCGTAAATCAGGAATTTATAGTTTTTTCAAACTTTTCTACACTAAATCATTATGAAAGGTACGTTACATATATATGATCCTGTTCTGAGATCACACAGTGATTAGATTCATTGGTTATTTTGTGGGAATTGAGAAGCTCGTTGAAAAATGTAACCGTGATAAGTGCCTAGATTGGGAATATTGGAAAACAATTCACGATTGGATCTGACTCCACCAGAAGACAAAGGGCTTGGAGCTGGTCTGGGATCATGCAGACTACTGTTACTATTGATGACTTCTTCTCTGCCGTTTTCTTCCAAATGATTATTATTGTCTGAAAAAGTTTCCATTTCTCGTTGCACTCGACGAAAAGAATCTCTGGTAAAAAGTCGAGCACTGGAACGAACAGAGTCATGATGTAAGTTTAAAAGTTGATCATTTGAATCTAAAATTTGATATATACTTATTTATTTATATAACAATAATAATTTATGCAATTGAAAAAAAAAAAGAAATTTACCTTCTGCTTGAGCAAGACGACGCCGATCAAAAATTTCATTCAGCGCTTGTACAATCAACGCCCATTGATTGCTGTTAAACTTATCCTTATAATCAGGTAAGTTGCTCAAATGCTCATATGAGCTATCAAAGTCCGGTTTAAGCAATAATTCTTGGAATTTACGATTCTGTCTGACCAAATTTTCCCATCGATCAATATCAACTTGGGAGAAAACAGTCATGCAATGTCGCGACGCCATGCACAGACGTCTCACGGCATTGGCAAGATCTTCAAGCAAAATTTGCTTCGCTAATTCAGATTCTTGGTATTTTGTTCGAGAAAATTCTGGAACTCTATCCGGATGAAGAGATGTTACTTCCACTGGACTTGCATAAATTTCTGATACAGATCTGGCGTAATCGTTAGTTTCAGATATAGCACTGCTACTGTATTCTTCGCTCTGGGCGTTGCGTTTGCGTTTTTTCTTCCTGTCGATTACGGAATAAAGCACAGATAAGCGTTTCACTATAGAATTCTGTTTGTTGTTGTCATTGTTGATAGCGTTGGTCACACCGGTTGGTAAAGGAGGTGGCGTAGTGGTAATGGGAAAGGTTCTACAAGTATAAAATTTACTTTAAACTCAGTATGCAAAAAAAGATTTCTTTTTATAAGTTCAATGCAGTACATAAACCATTATTATATTAAATAAATAAAAGTATTATAAAAAAAAAATTACAAAATATAAATTTTTTCTTGTGACATGTTGAAAATTCTGAAGGACAAAAGTCTGTTTTCTTTTTGCATTTTAACATTCGCTAAACTGTTTTGTTCATGTGAAGAGAAGTTTGTCAATGAATTATTTTTATTCATTAAATTCAAAAGAAAGTTCCCATAGTAGAGCAACATTTGTTGGAAAGGTTACTTATTTTCTGTCAACTTTTTGTAGTTTTTTTTTTCTAAATTTGTACTGAGAACAACAAAATGCTAACACTTTAAACCCGTGTTCAAGGTTGCAAACAGGAAAGCAGCAACAGATGAAAACACCTCAAAATTGTCCCATTCAAACTCTCGGACTAGATGGTGTGAACTTGGCATGTGACATTGCTTGGCTGGCAAAAATTAAAAACTGGGCACTGCTTGACGGGAAAATAAACAAAAGGTTGAATGTTTGCAAAATGCTTGAGGTATTGCTGTGTTGAGTGGACAATGTTTGTGCAAGTTGCTTGAAATGTGTAAAAATTACGCGTGCAAGATGAACAACTGAAACGTTAGCCGAGAAATATCAATATCACTGCGATTGTTTTCGTATTTGCTAAATATTTACTAAAAATAACTTAAATGGCAATTGTCATTTTAATAGGATTATGCATCATAAAAATTGTTACTTGTTATACAACAATTACCCTTTTATCTCAAATTTCTTACTGTAGCCCATTGATACTTTAATTATTATTATTGACTTAAATGCATTTAATTATTTGAAAGCGATTTTTTTAAAATAAAGAATAAATATCATACTTTGCTGTTGTTGCTTGTGAAGCAGTTGCGTAGAAACGTTGTTGTCCACCTCCAGAAATTACTGTCAATCTTTCAGCTGGTTCTTTAAACGAAGGCATGTATGTATCATCAGCACTGCTTGTCGACAAGGGTCCCTTTATCGAGCCATTGTTGCTAATTGATAGCATGTAGTCGTGAGAAATCAGTGCTGCAGGAACGGAATTATCAGCGTCTTTTGCTGCTGAGGGTGCCCACCAACTGGGTGTCATGACACTTTTTCGAGAACTTTCAGCTGCCATTGAAGAATCTGGTCGACTGATAATTTCCGGTCCTGACACCAGAAGGTGTTGTGTTTTGTTCTGCTTATTTTTTCGTTGGCGTCTTCTGAAGCAGTAATATAAGCATGCGTACAGCACACACAAGCCAATTAAAAGCAGTGAAATTCCAGTGATCAAGTAGATTTGTGAAAATGAAGCTGAAATATTCGTTCGAGCGGTCACTTCAAACGGAGTTGGTTCGGTGAGAAATCTAAATAAAACTGTTTAAATTGTGTAATAAGGCGCTTTTGAAATAATATTTACGGTAAAACAGCTTGTCTTTGCGTTGCTGGTAAAGATGGAATCACAGGCTGTTGTATTTGTGGCGCTCCATAAACGCAACGAGTCTTCAACAAATCGTCACCGTCCAAAATTAAGTTTGGAGTTTTTTTAACACCAATGAAAGTTTCAAAAGTGTTTGGAGCAATCTTTAAATTTTCTGTTCTCATTATCATTAATAATTTTGAATTTTATCAATTACCTTCACAGTTCCACACTGATCACCATGTAGTGGAATTTCTATAAGATATTCCAGCGATCCATCACCTTTTATACGACATTCTGGCCGATTTGAATCACCAACAACTATCCAGTCAGTGAACCATGGAGTTATGGAAGAATTGAACCGGATATGTATGGCCATCAGTCGTGACTGACATTCCAAATTAACTGAAACATTTTTGATACGCAAAAGTTATCAAGCAGGCTTGTATCAATTGTTCAAATATTCATTTAAAAAATTGAACAAAATGTAAATCCAAGTCTAGTAACAGCATTAAATAATGCTATAAAACTTACCTTGGATTCGATTGGAGTTGGAAACGCTCACATAGCCTGTCTGTTCTTTATTGCTTGTGCTGAGAGCATTGTAAAACTAAAAGTTTATGTTATTTATAAAAATGAAATGACATCTTTAAATAGCTCACCGTTAAAAATGAAGAATATAAAAGAAAGTACCATAGTCTCATAATAGCTTTTACAGTTACATGAACTTAGCAGAAACAGATTGTTTGCTAACAACGCTGCTTCAAAATAGATATTGGAAAATCATGATGAACGACCGGGTGACCTAAAAATTTAAATTTTTACAAGATGAAATGAACCGTTTTATACTTTAAACTGCATCAATTAAGCTTAATAACACTATAAATTTCTTCTAATATTAGCATCATTTCACAATGCTATAACATCGCAGAATGTTCAGTTTGTTCTTTTTCTAATAGAAGTTTAGAAATTTTGAATTATATTGCTCATTGTATAAAATCTATTTAGCAGTTGCTTTAAACATTAAAATTAGCACAACTGTCACATGTAAATGCAATTTTAACGTTATGCTATTTGTAATTTTAATATTACCGCTCATTTGGTTAGGCAATTCTTTTTTGGTTTAGGATAATATATACGCATAGAACAGTAGTTTTAATGCATCATATGTGCATTAAAATATTTTTATTTCCTCTTCAAATTGTCAGTCAATCACGTTACAGATTTCATTCTTATAAATGAATAGGCAGGCACTTATGTTGATAAATAATTTTGATTTTTCAAAATAAACATTTTTCATATAGAGATGAAGAAGTTGTTCAATTACTTTACAAAGTTGCATGCTCATATTTAACATTTTATTTGGCAGATAACACGACAGAGTCCTTGACATTGCAATAATTGTTATGATGTCATTTAGTAAACTTTATAAATTACATTTTATGATGTGCAAAATCTACATGGTTTTTTTTTTAAAGAAACATTGCTATTTTTAGTGATGTAGCAACAATCGAATATTTTAATATTCAATAATAAAGAGATGAAAATTTTACTTTTTAACGTTATTAAAAATAAATTATGATTTTTCATAAATCCAGAATGAATATATGTACAAATAATAATAAGTGGAAGCAGTTTCAAATAATACAAATGAATGTATATTTTGAAATGCAGAACTGCAATATTGAGAAGTGGCCGTTTGAAATGAATAAAGCATTTTAATGGATGAAACATGTAAGTAGGAAGGATTTTAAGAAGAAAGAAAGAAAAAAAATGTGAATCTTACTTTTTCATTTTTCTCATTTCATTGTCCTTTAAATTCGAGGTCACTTATCTAAGTATTACTATGTATAGAGACGTTTTAGAAATATTTTGATATTAAATTCGTTTGAAAAATTATCATTTTCAACGATTCAGTGTATACCAGTTTGTTGCCAACGACGACGATGCACCAAAAGTGAAAAAAGCAGATGCACCAATAGGTCGCAAATGCGTATCGGAAGTGACCAGACGCGCCCTGGATGCGCTTGGCGTGCTGCTAAATGGATGGTCGGAAACTGCACGGTGAAAAGTTGCAAAAGCATACGGTCAGAGTCTACTGAAATACAATAGCAACGCCCCAGATTCTCTTCACTGTTCCAGTTTGTGTTATATTGGAAAAGTAACCTCCCTTTCGCACCAGAGCTCGTTCAGGGCCAACCGTGTAAGCAGCTCATTATTTAAAGGGCCAGCCGGTTGCCTGTGCAATCAATAGCGTCGTTTAGCATGACTAGTCCTATTTGCTTATCAACATCCAAGTGGCAATTGCAATCATATCATCAACTATGCCGCTCAGTTGAAGATATTTGATTATGTAAATTTCAAACATCACTTCTTCATTATTCCAACTGCTACCACGTGACATTTTCACTGCTCTTTTGCATGTAGACGATGCTTTCTATTGTTGGAAAATTTTCATAAAATTTTGAATAAACTGAAATCTGCAATTGCAACTGGCAATAATTAACGCGCTGTTTAATCAACCGTGAGAATCAAAAAACAGGATACTGTAACTTTTTTCTGTTATAAATTTCAGTCGGCTGAAAAATTTTTTATTGTCCAGTCGAAGAAGCGCACTTGAGTTATTCGTATTCAGTTGATCTTTTGTTTTAGCAACTATTTTTCGCTAACTTAATCTCTGTGTGCTGGCAATGTAGAAATGACATGTGATGAAAATCAGTTGCGTCATTTTGCATATTTGAATGCAAAAACAGTTTTAAATTGAAAAGTGAGCTTCAAAATGCTGAAATTTTTGATTTTATTGTTTGTAACCCAGATTTTTAATAAGCCTGTGAATGCACAATTGCAAAGATTTAGTTTACTATTGAAAAAAGTCATTGTATTGATAGAAGGCGAACACTGTGATGATTCATTTGGAACAATTAATTGTTTACTTTGTATGCAATCGATTATTTATTTTTTTATTCTTAGTTTTCTGAATAAATGAAAGCTTGAAAGAGATGGTTTGTCAAGAAATGTCAGATGATATTCTCACTATCGATCACTAACGTTTTAAAAGCAATTTGATGGAGGAAAATTCATTTCATTGATATAAAACAGGTTACTCACAACAATAGCGCTCAGAACGAAAGCATCAAAGCTAACGATGTAAAGTATGTCATTTTTGATTATTAGCTAAATAAAGCATTACAATTTCGAAGACTATTTTATTTTTCATTCCATATTTATTGCAAATAATTTCATTAAGAACCGTTTAAAGTGAATCGATCATTTAAAAAAGATTGTAATTTCGTAAAAATTTATAAGAATCAATCTTTGATTGCATGTTAAATTTGGATGTTTGTTATACTATGTGCGTAGGGTTTATGAGTAAAAATTTCACTTACGACCAGAAATTATATTTAATACGGTTTTTCAAAATGTCATATTATTATTCTTTTAAACTTTAATAAAAACAGTGAAAAAATTGTTATAAAAACGGTTTACAGTAACTTTTCCGTTTGCATCACAGCTACATTTGGTAATTTACTTTGTCATATGTTATTTTTCTTTTAAATTTAAAAGTTTTCATAATTTTAAACTTCAACGTTAAAAATTTTATGCAATTAGTTGTAAATCTTGGTCGAACTTTAAAATTAAGGTAATTTACGGTAATGGCGTGCAGGTTTGTATTACGCATTCCAAGTGTTGCGACATTTATATATTAACATTAAGGCTAAAAACAACTTTTTCCTTTTGCAATTATTCATTTTATTGAAGTTATTTATTTATCGTGTCATTTACATTCCTCAATTTTTTACTTGGAGTATTATTTCAAGTGATAACTAAGCTAGGGTAACTATATGTATGTAACTGTGTAAAAGCGCTAAAACTCTTATTTATTCTTCTTGTCGATTTGAGCACTGTGATTTAATTAAAATTATTATACATTACTTGATAAAGGAAAATAACATTCATTTTCATGTGTGAATAAAATTTTTAATGCAAATAATAATTATTGGCGTAGAGAAGAGAAAATCTGGCAGATAACCGCATCATGAGGCAGGAATTTAGTTTCAGTTCATCTTACCCTTTCGATGATGAAAAAGTGTTTCAGCCATTTTTCATGTTAAATGCTAAAATTGAATAAATAGATTTATTGAATTTGAATAAAAAAAGATTAAATTGTGCTTTTACAGAAATCTTCTTCGATGTACAATTGCTGTTGTTGTATCATTCTTTTTATCTTCTTTGACAACAATTTCAATTAATGTGTTGTTTTTTATGAAACATCTTTCAAGTTTGCAAGACTTTGGGCACGCTTTTGCCATATACAGAGGATTAATACTGCAGTGATCGTGTTGGGCCCATTTTGCACACAGCAAATGCTTGTCAATGCATGAATTGTCATCTGAAAAATTAATGACAAAATTTCAGAATTTGGCCTGAATTAGCAGCAAGGTGAAAATTAAAATATTTTAACATTTTTATTTCTAATATTGGAATACTTGCCACTTTCTTTTGTACTATTTGCAGCATCATCTTGAGCTTCAACAATTGTTGTTGTATTTTTTTGAAGCGTTCTTCGAATTTTTACTTTATTGGTAGCTTTTCTTGCAATTTCGCTTAAAGTAAGATTTCTTTTCAATATAAGATCACAGCTGATTCCACACGCATTTGAGCACATCAAATCCATATACGGCCTGTTAGTTTCGCATAATCCATTTTCAGCCCAGGTAATGCATTCGCTTTTTGTTTTTTCACACGTCCCTGTGAGACGTCTTTCATCAACTTTCAATCTAACTGATATGACTGAATTAAATTATTCATAAACAATTTCCCAGCAATATAAATTATAATAAAATGAATTGAAAAATAACCGTTAAAATTGTATTTACAATGAAAAACAAAACAAAACATGCAAAGTAAGCTTACGTTTTGGCAGTGGTGTCGTTTGAAGTACAGTAACGTTTAATGGAAAAATAGCTGAAATTGCATTTTTCCCTTTTGTAACTGAAATGAAATTTTGAAATGCTGTTGCATTTTCAGTTATCGTTTTCCACGGCTTTGAAACTTCTTTCAAGACTTTGTGACGCAGACGGCACTGAGAAGCTGAAAATAAGGAGAATGAATGGAACTAAATGAAATAAAATTGACTGATTTCGACGCACGGCACAGTCCATTTCGACATGATGATGGGCAAGTGGAGCATGGTTGACCATATTTATATGGACGATAGCCTATGATATTTCCTCTACAAATATGGTAAGTGTTATTTTATGTGAAAGTTTTGATCAAAAGTTGTCAAAGTTACAAAACTCATCATCACATTACATTAGTAAAAGATTTGAATGATTGTTTTGCTCATAGAGAGGTATTAAGAAAGTATTAATAAGAGGCTTAAGAAATTCACTCGATCCTATTTTAGATATCAAAATATTTCATTAAAAAAAAAGTAACATATTAGTAAAAGTAATCATTACCCTGGCCCATAATTGCAGACGATCATATTTCCACTACGTATTCCTCTACCCTGGTATATGAGTGGACAGTAAGCTGCGGCGCATCCTACAGCACATGTGTCTCCCCAAACAACCTGTATCATTAAGAATATGTATTTACATAACGTTTTGCAGTTTAAACTTTACTTGAAGATAATGGCCACAAACTTTATTCGTTGCGCAAGAATTACTTTCATATGAATAATACCATTTTTCTCTATAAAAATCTCGAATTACAGACCCAAGATCTGCTCTGATGTTGTACTCATTGCTCCACCATATATTTTCACCAATAACATGGTAAGAGCTGATACGTCTCCGTTGCCACAAACTGCGATGTACAGCTGTGCAACGACTAGCCCAGTCTAAAGCTATAAATGCAAGGTTTTCATCCCAAACCTAAAAAAAGTGAAACTGATTTTGAAGTATTTTATTTTCAGTTATCTCTGCGACAAGCAATAGGCAAGCCAATATGCAAATTTTTAATTGTGTACAATTTCTAGTTAATTGGATAAAATGAAATTTTGAAATTTCTCTTTTACATTTCAATAGGCTTACTAGTTCTTGCATATTTGCAGCTGGTTCCATAGCTCGCAGACGATTGTGTTCTTTTAGTATCATCTGTATTTGAACTGGGCTGAATGCATGACGTTTCGTAGCAAAGGCTGAAATATGTATATGTATATGTATATTTCAGCAGTTTAATCCACTGATTTTAAGGTAACTCAATTACAAAAATGTGCTGCTACAGGTTACATATTTTTTCATTGTGCATCATGATGTTGTGTCATAAATCAATAATTGCTTGTGATGAAAATAATGATTAATTATTTATATTGTAATATTTTAAAATAATTGTAATTTGTTAAATAATAAATAATCTATTATTAATTAATATAAATTTCTCAAGTTACTCTTATCTTTAAAATGCAAACGAATCATTGACTGTGCATTACATATTTAATAAATGAATAATAAAAAACAAAAACAAAAAAGAGTTATGTTGCAATTAATTAATGATAAATTAATAGTAAATACGTTGAATTGTGAGTCGAATATTTTAATAATATTGAATATTGTAATGAAAAGGTTTACTTCTGATTTCTAAAAATAATATAGATTAGTGATAAGCTCTGATTCCCAAAGAAATTTATTTCCTTTCAAAATAGCTTTCATCTTACTTTGATCTAAGTGAAATAAATTTCTTAAATACTGGATTTTTGTAAAAATGGGGCATTTTAATTGAAATTAAGAATATCCGACGTGAATATTTCATTGCCCTACATGCAAAAGAGGCATGCAAATATGAAATGATACTTCTAATTTGCTGGTGAAAACTAAAAAAAAATGGACTGCTTTTTCATTTTTATAGACAAAAAGTGAGAAAAGAGATGCTGAGATGAAATCAGAGCTTGTTATTATTTCCTTAGGAAAATCAAAATTAAATTTAATCACTAACAACTACTATCTTTAAATTAATTACGGTCAATTAGGTGTATTTTTTCATTTTATTTGATGTTGAAATCATATTTTAAGCAAGTGTAGCAATATTTTATTTTGGAAAATTTTAGAAAGCACATATTATTAGGGTTATTGTACAGTTTACGTATGCTGATTATTATACAGTTTGCAGTGTTCACTTACTTTGAACATAATTAGCAATGAGGCACATGGAAATGAATGTGATTTGGAAAAAATTGACTTCTTCTGAACGCCGAAGAATAGCCATGTTCTAGATCTGCTTCAGGGTGACTAAAAATAACAGAATGCATGTTGCAGAATGTTTTCATTTTTCTGAGAGGCTCGTTATTCATCACCTAAGTTTGTAGAAGATTTCACAGTTTAGATAAACTACTTTATTCTGGCTTATTCTTCGTCAACGTTTGCTTACTCAGACAGGTTTACTTCAGAATGACTGAAGCGAGGAAGAAAAGGACAGCGGCAAACTTTATGGTAAACTTGAAAAAGCAAACATACCATTGTTGATCTTTTAAAAGCATTTTGTCTAATTTTAATAGTTGCACAAGTTGAAGATGAATTTATTTATCTTAACTTTCCATTTTGACTAATAAAATAAATAAAAAGGAAATCTAAAGTTGATAATCTTTTATTTTCATATAAACATTAATTTGCATGAAATCTACTTTATTTGTCACTATGCGATGTTCAGAAAGCAAACTTTATATACTGTAATTAGGATCTCATTTTTAAAGCACTATGATATATATCATTGAAAAAAATCATTGAGCTCGTGTAAAGCTTGCTCATTCATTTTCATTGATAAAATTGCATACATCTGTTGTATTAATTAACACTTATTTTTTGGTTCTTTTTCTTTTCAGCAGACATACTAAGTGTAAAGAAAAAATATAAAAGAAATACCTGCCAGATTCAATCAGTTAAAGAAAAGATCCTGGTGGAAAAAAGCAATGTAAAACGGTCCTTCTCTCTGATTATCAGTACGTAGAAATTTAGCTAAATCAGTTGGGCACAGTTATTCGTGATTGGCTGATGTTTTGAATTTTGAAGAGCTGGTTTCAGTTTACTGTAGAAATCCGCTGTCGACTGTGATCTGGAGTCGAATTTGTAGGTGTCGACGATGGAAGAACAAATGAAACGCTTATAGTTAAGTTTGGTCGTTGGTCAGGCTGTGCAATTGGCTGTGTCGATGATCAATAGTTTATACAACAGCCCGCCGGCAACCGCATCTTCTTCAATTTGGCTACTGGTTTTCAATGCTGGCTGCTTTGGTGTCCACCAAAACGGCGGATGCATTGGCAACCTTTCTGCAGCGGAAAATCAGCCAGCCAAAACACTGATACTGCAAGACGACCTTCCGCGTCAATTATTTTTCATTTGTCAACTATTTATCTTCAAATAACTACATTTGACTGCTCTGTCAACTTAGATCTAGCTGCGATTAGGCTGCCCCACCCAAAAGGAAAAAAATTCTGAAATTATATTGCACTATATTGGAAAAGTGATTCTGAAAGAAACGCATTATAGGGTTGTATGGAAAATGTAATCCCTCTACTTTGCATATATGTTAAAGAAGTAAATTCTTCAGATGATTAATTGAAGAATTAAACGATGGTTAAATGGTATATGTAAATGTTTGTAATGTATGTATTAAAATGTAAAAAAATGAAATGTTTCAAACAAGAATTATCTGCTAATAGTAGCTAGCTAACTGCAAAAGTAGTTTTACTTCTTTTAATTTGCAATAACATTGATTCAATACTAATGCATTGGAATTATTCAGAAATGTTTAAAAGTGAAAAATTAGCTGCTTTAATTGAAAATTTAACCACAAAGCAGCAAAAAATTATAAATATTCCAAAATTTTCTTAAAAATTAAGCAACATTCCTGATTTAAGAGTTAACATAATTTATATTATCAAAATCTCCTTATTAACACATCCTGAAGTTATTTTGACTGTATTTTTTCGTTATGGTATGCTTTTTCTGCTGCTTAAACACAATTTTCATTTTTTTATTACTGTATGTTACTTTTATAAATTGTACTTGATTGTCAATACAACACTGTAATTTTTGTCTTTTCCTGTAGTGTTATTTACAATGGTATTTTTTTCATTTAAAGGTTTAATATATTTTGAATAATTTAATGTGTTATATTAATTAATCATAATTAGAAGTTGCGTTGTAGTTTAGATGCTGAACTATTACATTTTATTATGAATTTTTAAATGTGGTGGCACGCGTTTATCATTAACGTATCTTATCATTTACTGATAAAGTAAGATCAATAATTTCAATTCCATAAACTAGGATTTTGTTTAGATTGCATATGCCTCCAATAACAGGCGGTTTAGATACGGTGAATCCGGTTGCCGGCAATGGATCTATTCCTACTGAGAATCCGGATGAATTGGATACATCTAAAAGTGGCAAGCCAATTGTTGGTGTAATTTATCCTCCTCCAGAAATTAGAAGTAAGCATTCTACATTGATTTGTGTTTTTCAACAATTTTATAATAAACATGCATTACAGATATTGTGGATAAAACTGCAAGTTTTGTGGCTAGAAATGGTTTTGAATTTGAAAGTCGTATTCGACAACACGAAATTAACAATCCAAAATTCAATTTCTTGAATCCTGGAGATCCTTATCATGCGTATTATCAGCAGAAAATTCGCGATATTGCTGATGGCAAATGCACTGAAGTGCAAACATCGAAGCCGCAGGCTGGTCCTACAACACAAAGTAAACTTCAAGAAGCGATCAAGTTGGTAGATTGGATTCCTCGTGATCCGCCTCCAGAATTTGAATTTATCGCCGATCCGACGACGATTAATGCTTTAGATTTGTAAGCAGATTTGATCTTCTACATTTAATTGCTTACTGTTGTGCATTGGTTAGAGTATTATAGCAGTTCATTCAGTAGTTATATGTAAGTAGTTGAGGCTATTTAGGCTGCTAATTGTTAAGGTTAAAAATACTTTACTATTATAGTCTTTATTTTTATATTATCTACGGTAATATTGTGAGCGTGAAGCAGATTTATATTTTAATAATTGTTTGGAAAAAATGTAAGGTTACTACAGTATGCCAAGGTTGAATAATTATGCATTTGAATGTTTGAAAAAAGTTATGCATTCAAAATAAATTTTATAATTGAAAATATTTTTTTCATCTGTAAAGAATTTTTCTTTAAGTAACGTTTAGTGTAATTATTGTGTAGTGCTCTTTTAATATGTGAATGATCATTTCTGGATGTTGATCAGGATGTTGGATAATATGTTTGTTGCGTTTGATTTAGATGTAATTAAATGTGAGATTATTTTTTGATTTTTCAATGATGATTAAGGAGAAGAAAGAGTTTTATTTCATTTTAAACAATTTTTTTAGAGATTTGATCAAGTTGACGGCGTTGTTTGTTGCCAAAAATGGTCGTCATTTTTTGACTCAGCTAATGACGCGCGAGTCGAGAAATTTCCAGTTTGATTTTTTGAAACCGCAGCATTCGAATTTTGCTTATTTTACTCGTTTGGTGGAACAATACACAAAGATTATTTTGCCGCCGAAAGATATTGTACAAAAGCTTGAAAATGAATGTCGAGGCATGCGGCCAGTTTTGGATCTAGTGAAACAGCGGGTCGACTGGGAACAATACCAGCGACGAATCAAAGAACGAGAAGACGCCGAAGCGGAGAGGGAACGATTGGCTTATTCGATGATCGACTGGCATGATTTTGTGGTCGTGCAGACGGTGGATTTTCAGCCCCAAGAGACGGTAGGTCTGCCGCCTCCTTGCACTCCGAAAGATGTGGGTGCCAGGATCTTGGCCCAGCAGCGAATGGAAGCTAACAAAGTATCGACTCAGTCGATCGAAATGGAAGTCGACTCAGACGAGGAGGTTTCTGGTCACCAGCTGACTGGTGAAGCTGTAGAAAATCAGCCATTCGCCGGCGGCGAACAGGGTGCAATGGCATTTTCGAACGAGGAAGGCATGGGCGCCTTGCATCAGCAAGTGCCGAAGCCGAAAGCGGTTCACGAAGTTACCCAACCGCAGCCGGCACCGCCCAGGCCAGAGAACGTGACCGTTCGCAAGGATTACAACCCACGCAGCCGACTGTTGGAAAAGGTCCAATCTGAGCAGAAGTGGGTTATATCACCCCTGACCGGGGAGAAGGTCCAGGCTGACAAATTGACTGAGCATTTGAAATTCAACACTGTCGACCAGCAGTATTTTGTTCAAAAGGAGCGCGAATTGCAGGAACGTCAAGAAGAGGAATTGGTCTTTGCTTTGGGTTCAGATATCAGTGCTAATATCAAAGCTTTTGCCGAACGCAGATCTGACATTTTTGGAGTTGGTTCCAAAGGAGCTGAACAAACTATGATTGGTAAAAAGGTGAGTGCTGTTCTACTATTTACTGTGTATATATGTTATACAAAAATGAATAAATACGTGTGTTTTATCATGTTGAAGCAGCATGGCAGTTGTAAAATTGTTTTCAGTTTTACTAATTGAATGTTATTTGTATAGTTGGGAGAAGAAGATATTCGCAAAGTGGATCCCAAAACAATATGGGATGGTCATCAGGCGAGCGTTGAGACTACGTCGAAAGCGGCTCAAGCGAAGGTGAACGTTGAAGAGCAAATTGCGCAGATTCACAGAGCGCAAGGTCTGTTGCCAGATTCCAGCAAAGAGCGGATTGGACCCAAAGTGACCGCAGTGGAGGAGACTACCGGCGCACGTCGTTCAACTGAACCGACCAATATAGCAGTGATTTCTGCCCCGCCTACATCCGTCGCCCCTCCGCTGTTGCCACCGATGGTGCCAGTCGTTGCGGCGCCGAAACCATTGTACGTTCTTCAACAGAACCCAAGAGCAGCAGGTACAATGCATTTCTTGTTGCGCATTTGTAATTGGTGATTTCATTTGAATTCTGTTCATCTTGCTTGTTTGTTTATCTGTTCAGCACCTATTGGGGGAAATGCAGTGTATCAGCATGCGACCGCTGTCAGTGGATATGGTGCAGCGCCACCACCACCACCGCCGCCGCCACCTCCTCCACCAGCAGTTGCTAATCCTGCTTATCCACCGGAACCAGAACCACCGGTAAAACGTACTAAAACATTTGAGGAACAGTTGAAGCCAGAAGAAGAATGGCTGAATAAGTTCGGCGATCATGGACCAATTAATATTACGGTCGTGTTTCCTGTATCTGCAGAGAAACCAGAATGGAATTTGAATGGACAATCAGTATCCTATTCGTTGAATTTGACTGATCCAGTTAGTTTTTTTCTTTTTTGTTATAATTTCAATTATTGTTTAATTTTTGAAAAAAATATATATTTTTTATCAGGTTTCCGCGATTAAAGGAAAAATTCAAGAAACTACTTCAATGCCGTCTAGTAAGCAAAAACTCTCCTTTGAAGTGAGTTTATTTCTTTTTTTCTTTCACGAAGTTTGTTCTCAAATTATCAAAGTGTTTCATGTGTATTTTTATTCTTGTAGAATATATTTATAAAGGATGCCAATACGCTTGCATATTACAACATGCTCGATGGTTCTACAATTCAATTGCAATTGAAAGAGCGTGGTGGAAGAAAGAAATAAATTTATACAAAATGTATTATGCTTATATTTCAATTTAATCTTGGTGTAATCTGTTATATTTGATTGCAGTATTCTCGGATTTCTAGTAAAGTTTGTGTAATTTATGAGTGTTGTTTTTTTCTTTGACACAGAATACATTGATAGCTAGCCATGTTGGCACAGTTTTTGTTATTTCAGTACAGTTTTGACTGTAGAGAAATATTGAAACTGTATAATATTGTATTGTATTATATTATACCTTTCTTTGCTTATAATATGGATGTATATGTATTAGAATGTGTTTAACATTTGTGATGTTGAAAGCCAATGCAGCGCCTGATGAATGGCAATTGGTATTGATTAATAATCGCGACGAAGATTTCAACAGACCAACAGAAAAAGCACACTGGGATGGGCACATCCTCTGCAGTACATGGAAGATTATTTTGAATGTGAAATCATATTTTATGTTTTTTTAAGGTACAGATTTGAAGGCAGGAACGAACGGAACATGGCTAGGTATTAGTCGACGAGGTCGGATTGGGGTTCTTTTGAACATCATGGAACCGACCTGTTCAGCGGAAGCGAAATTCAGTCGAGGTATTTGGCAATTGAATATTTCTGTATGATTGTTACTTTTTTTTTGCTTTTCTTGCACAGGAAATTTGGTGAAAGACTATTTGCAAAGTGCTTGTGATCCACTTTGCTATTTGCAAGAAGTGATTATTCCCGATGCTCAAAAGTATAGCGGTTTTGTGTTGCTTTTGCTTGAGAGGTGAATTGATTTTTTTAAATTGTTTAATGAAATTTTTTTTTAAAAAAAGAATTGTTTTTAGGCGTTTGCTGAACAGTGGATTTAAATGGAATTTGTTTACATATTCAAATCAGTCAAATCGAGGAATAGAATCCTTTTTTAGTGGTATATACATATAGAACATCTGTGAAGTTGAATAATGAAATGAAAGCAACGTTGTTTGAGGTGTGTACGGTTATGGTAACAGTGTTCCTGATTTACCATTTTTAAAAGTGAAGCGTGGTCTGCAACGATTTGAAAATATCGTATTGAAATCTCATTCATCTACTCAAGATCCGGAGCCTGTTTTAGCGGATTTGTTAAATTTGTTGAAAGATTCAAAAGAGTAATAATTAGAATAATTTTTTTAAAAAAAAATATTTTCATTGAGAGAAATTGTTAATATATATATATTGAACATGGAGTCTTTTTGAAGGAATTTCCCTGATGATCAGTTGCAGAGTCAAGGTGCACATTATGAGACGGCAATGCAAAAACGGCTAAGTCGATGTTTTTACGATTTATTGCCGCATCAAGAATACGGAACTAGGTTTACAAATTGTTGACAATAACGATTAATTATGTTGACTTTATTTATTCATTTATTTATTTATGCAGAACACATTCGATCATTCTCATTGACGGTTCCGGAAAAGCGTTGTTTGTTGAAGAGAATCGTTGTGCACTCGGTGAATCATGGACGAGGGAAAAATTTGCATTTGAACTTTGCTAATTTGTTCTTTTTGACTCTCGCTTTTTCATTGGAGCTTGAAAAAATAGCACATCGTTTCTTGCAGATAATTTGTAAGTTTTTCTTTTCATTGATTTGAAATTTGAAATTATATGCTCCTATATGAATTTTATAAACAATTTATTCTGCTTGTAACGATTTATATTGATCATTTTATTGAACAAACAGTTTACTATGCAAATGTTTAAAGCTTTGAAGAGAATTTTAAACTGTGTAAAAAGTTGTTTACAATAATGAATTGTCATGGTGACAAAAGCTGCAAAGAGCTATGCAAAACCAGACGGGAAAAATATTTATTTTCCACTGACGTGTGTTTGTTTTGACGTGCTTTTTAAATTTTTGACATTTGAAAAAATTTTTAGCATCAGCTTTGAACTTTTCTTGCAAATAATAATGAATGAAAAATTATGCAAAAAAAAAATAACCTGATACTTTGATTGATAACTGATAGCGTTCGTTTTAATTACTGATTGCTGTTTTTCAATGTACAATAAAATTTGAATATAAAAAATTGGTTTACAGTAAATATTTGAATTTCATTTTGACAAAAAAAACAATATTAAAGAATGTTTTTTCTTTTTCACTGAAATAATTTCATTTGATATACTTGGAACAACTGCGGGGGGGGGGCGGTGGAGTTTTTATTTTTAGAAAAAGCAGAATGCGTTTTAAGCAGTTGACTAGTTTGTTTGTGATTGCTGAATAATTAATTTTGCATGAAAAAATAATATGATGAAAATTTTAAATTACGAGCATAATACATTTTCGGTTATTTTTCATTCAATGGCAATTGTTCAATATAAATGTGAAAAAGTCTTGATAATCAATCTTTGTTACAGTATGTGGAAATAAATTTTTCCGGTTTGAAAATGACGTAGCTTTGTGAGTCATTGGTGTATAGACGTAGTCGGGTGACAGCGGTGATTCACACTGAAGCATTTATTGCGAAGTTGATAAAACTATGAAGATGAGCACTTTGTGCCTTGAGACGATTTGATGATTGTTCAAGTTCAGAAGACGAAGAAGAAGAAGAAGCAAACCGCACTCCCCCTTTTGCTGACCAGTCGATTTTTAGCAGTAAGCAAGTTTTTTATTATTGCTTTTTTTCTGTTAAATATAAATTTATCATTCAATGACGAACAGAGGAGGCAATAAAATGAAAACAGAAATTATGTATATCGTGCTTTGTATTTATTTTGCTCACATTTGTTTGTCAATGTACAATTGTTGTGTGAAGCTTGTGATTTTTACTAAATCCATACCGTATTGTTTGTTGACTGTGATAAAATATTCTACAGTGCTTGTTTTTTATGTAGTATAGAAGTGTTAAGTCGTTTTCTTCAGAAAACATTGCAAGTCATGATGATATTTTTTTTTCAAAATTGTAATAGTAATGTGATTTTGATTTCTTGCTCCATTAAGACTGTCAGTTAAAAATTTAGCTTCATTTCAGTCTTAACTTTCATTACTTGACTGTTGAAATGTCTTTTGGATATAAATTTGATCTCCACTGTGGCCGTAGAAGTTTAGTAAAGTTTGAAGACAGTATTTTTTTTGTCGAACATTATCAGTTGAACTCACAACAGCCCTGATAGACTAAATTTTCAAACATTATCACTGTATTCAGATAATCGAAGGTCAGATTTTTTGAAAAGCACTGAAGCGACGACGTTTGGTGATGAAATTAACTTCTGAGCTCTGCTGTTGTAAATTTATTGATTTTCATGGTTGAAGTATAGTTCTCTGATTGAAGTTGAGCAGTTTATTAAAGCATTGTGCTGCTTTACAACAACAGATGCATTTCGATTTCTCGAATTGTTTGCACAGTTGTTATGTCTGTGCTAACACAACTTTTGAAACACTAGCCGTCGCAGTGTATTCTGACTGCACGTCACAGTCAAAGTTGAATGATGAGTATGTGTGATCGATTGAATGCTTAAAAAATAAAAAAAAAGATCCACTTTTCGATTTGGCTAATTTGTAAACTGGTTCGTTGTTTTATTTGGCTGATCGAAATGTCGTTGAAATTTTGCACAAAGAAAGAGGAATGTTAAACTTGAATTTTTCAATTTTAACCCAATATTCTGTACAAAAAGAGAGTTCATCTAGGTCACGCACCAATTTTTACGACAAGATGCTTTTTTGCCTTTTGATACTGTTGGTTGCCCAAATTACAGTAGGATAGTACTTGTTTCCTTGAATTCTTATGATTTTCAGGTTTATATTAATAACAAAGAGAGGAATATTAATTTTTGTACATTTTTATAAATTACAAAAAGCCGACTAGTGAATTTGTTGAATATTATTTAGCAGAGGTGAATCTGCTGAGAATGATTTGATGAGTTACTTTACTTTTAACTGAGAAATGTAAAGTTATTTGCTTGTTTTATTTTACGTTTTATAAGTGTGTATTTTTGCACAACAATCAAGGGGTGAGAGTTTTGTATTTGCAGCAGAAAATTTAAAAATTTTTTACTAGATATCAAATTTTGATTTAAATGAATGGAAGAAACAATAACAATATGAAACAAGGTGATATGTTAATTGCTGTTAATTGCTTGCAGCAAATTTTTCTTGCTTTATCAATATATGTTTAGTTAATTTTGATGCGTTAAATTTAAACTTTGCTATTCCAGTGAATTTTGTAATTCCGCGTTTCACTTTTCTTGAAGAAAATTTAATTTAGAATTTTCGTTCTCTTGCAGTATTTATTTTTCACATATATTTGTGTTCAACTTCCAATTTTTATGTGATTTAAAAAATTGTCAGCTGAATGCAGGTAGTTTGAATGTGATTGAATAAGTTTTTGCTTCAACGTACGCGGAATTTATGTTTAGAGTTATTTTATTGCATTAATTTGAAAGAGCGAACAGTTAAAGTAGTTGATGTTTAACGTTTTAATAAACAGTGGTGCGTGTTTTATGGCTTGTACTTTAGCAGTTTATGGAAATTTTGATTGTTTGTTCTAGAAAAGATAACTTTAGAAATTAGTTGTCGAACATTATTGGGTTGGGAATGTTAAATTGATGGAAAACAATTTTTGAAATCACATATAAAAATTTATTATTCAGTGATGAATTTTGAACTGAAATTGTTTATTATTTAGTTTAGATTTGGTCAATTATTCAGAAAAAAAGTCAAAAGAAGCTTTTCAATTTAAGAAGAAAGTTCTTACATTTAGTTTCGTATGAAATGGTTATTGTTATTTTCTTTATTGCAAGTACTTGTTAATTTGTTATGACCAGTTTCATATTATGTAGGTATAAAGGTGTTTTTATTTTTTCTTTAGTTTTTCCCAGAGTAGTTGTGGCATTTGAGTGAGGTATTTCTTTTTTTTTCCTTCAATATCTAATATTAAATGGTAAATTAATTTTTCATTTTATTATTAGACAGGTAAAAAATCTCTTCCTATTTGTTTTGTTGTTTTCTTCATTTGTTCATATAAAGTTGACTTTTATTGTATGAATTTGATGGGTTTTTTTTTCTATATCTAACTTTCAGATTGCTCTAAATGCAGCTTTTTATAATTATTGTGTTGAGAAGCTGAAAGTTTTGAGAAAATATCAAATAAATCATTATATTGAATTGTTGATGTTGTAAAGATATTATATGAGGTATTGTAAGCAGTGTTTTTGTTTCGTTTTACTTTTTCAGTGTGAAAGTGTGCATTTAGCGTGAAAAGCCGTATTCTTCTCATTTTTGATTCTGTTTTTAGTCGGCATTTTGCATTTGTTGCTTTTCAATTGAATATTTTTCTCAAGCAGAGTTGTAAATGAAATTTGAATTTTCTCAAGCACAGTATCAAATTGAAAGCAACAAAAAAATAACAATGTTTGACAAAGCAAAAAGTGCTTTGGAAATATTTTACACATGTTCGAAATGTTGTTGGCTTGCTTGGAGCAATGTAGGTTGATTGCGCAAAAAGATTTGCTGTATGTGTTGCGTATAAAATTTTCTTTAAACAATAGAAAGTAGAATGCAGTGATGTTTGATTTGCATTTAAGTTTTGATTTTTGTCATGCTTTTTCATTTTTGATTATTATCTCACGTTGCTTTTTTCATTCAAGCGAAAAGAAAGCTATCTTGAAATAGCAGCCGAGCTAAAAACGACAATGACTGCTGCTATTGTTGTTTTATGATGGTTGTTGTTGTGAAATAAACATCGCAATTATCTAGAGAAACAGTAAGCAAATTTTAACTGATGCAAACAATGCAAGGGTTTAATTTTGCAAGAATATGATAAACAAGAAAAAAACAAACGTCTGTGTTGGTGTTGTATTGTGAAAATTGGCTTTTGTCTTAGTGTGTATGCTTTGTGTTGTCTAGCATGTTTGTGTTGGTGAAAAGGGGCAAAAAAAAATGTTGTCTACGATGAATGTGAAAAAGTGAATGCCAATTTTTTGCATTGTCTCCTTGTTGGACGTGTGCATGGTAGTGGCAGGCGGCCAGGATTCTTACAAACAGACGACCATGTTCCAAAGCAGAGAGAGAGAGACAGAGATTGAACAAATAGATGGAGATGAGTTTTTTAAACTGTTTTAAACTGTCTGATTAAACGATAATGGAAGAGAGTTGTAGTTTTGTGGGGATGGTTGAAAGCTTATGCAACTCAGATGAGAGAGAGAGATGATCAGTGGACGAGTTGGGGGCGTTAACTGTGTTTGTGTTGTTGACATGCCTTTGCTAGCCGGCTAGTATTTGTCGCACCTACGAACAAACACCGACCAACGGCCTTAAGCTATTTGCTCGAATTTTAATGTCAACAAAAGTTTGACTTTAATAGTCGTCATTTGTTGTACGCAATTTGCTGGGAACGACCCGACCTATGTGTTATGTATACGGTTGATCAGAAAATACTGGTGGTGATGATTTTATTTGTTGTTATACCGCCGTCGCTTCTTCTTCTTCTTCTTCGTTTTCTTACTTGTTCCGTTTGTTTGTATTCACCTTTTTGTTTGTCTGCTTATAATTGAAAATCACAGATAAACGGTGCACAAAAGCGACTTGATAATATGCTTGTATTATTTTTATATTTCAATTTTTCACATCACTTCTCTCATCGTTGACGTTCACTTCATCGCTATGGTCAATCTTGATGAACAATATTCACAAGGGGATTTTTGTTTTCAACATTTACAAACCGCTTCCGCCGGCTTTGCTCCTCTGCTTGTTCATTTCATTTTACAATCTTTTGTTTATTTAATTTGTCCATTTTTTAAATATCGATCAAATTGGTCGATGTTGTTTGAACATTTTCAACGACCAATTGTTGATCAGCCAATCGCATTGACCAATAGCATTTGATGTTGACCATAAGGCCGCTAGCTGTTCTGTGTTTGGTACATTTTTGACACTGGGACTTTGTGCTTGCGGCTTAATTTTACGTCGAACAATCAAAAAAATAAAAAATAAAAAGCATTACATTTCCCTCTGACTGACTATTTGAAATCAAGCTTGGCATCATAGTATACTTTGATAAATTGAGAATGTACTGGCCATCGTCATTGTCTTCTGATTTATTATTTGCTGGCCAGACGACGAATGTAGGTGTTGAACAAAATTCTTCCTGTACCGACGCTACCATACATCCGCACGTACTTCAAGGTTGGCATTCTGCTGCTGGATACCAAACACCAGTTATCGCCAAAGCAGAATCATTTCACCACAATCATCAGCATCGTTCAGTTCAACTGCACACAGGCTGCTATGTTCAGTCTTCGTCGTCTTCATCTGCGGTCAGCGTAAGTGTTGTATTGTATTGTATTGTATTGTATTGTATTGTAGTTAACGTTGGTTTGAAACAAAGCAAAAATCTTGATGTAACATGTGCGATGTAAATTTTTTTCTTTTCTTGCCTCTGTTTGTCGTCATTTATTATTTATCATCTTTCTGTTTTTCTTCATTTCACATGATATAATATCTTTTCGTTATTATTATTACTATAACTGTTGTATGAAAAAAAATATTCAGATTTCTGATCAGCCGAATTATTGTGCTGGTGGTGGTGGTGGTTTTCACTACGCGCAAAGTTCACTCGGTGAATTGCATCAGCAGCAGCAACAGCAACGACAACAAACTATGTCCATGTTGCCTTCTGTATGTAGTTGCTTCACTCTTTTTTTAGAATGTATGAAGAATTATTATTATTATTATTAGCTTTTTTTTCAGGGTGCTTACGGTGAAACATCTTATGATTCGTGCGATGCAGACGCATCCTATTCTATCGAGGCACCGCCCAAAAAGCGTGCCGGTGGTCGTCGTCCCAAAGAGGAGACGTTGATTTTGACTCCAGAGGAGGAAGAGAAGCGTCGTTTGCGGCGACTGCGGAACAAGGAAGCGGCAGCGCGATGTCGACGTCGACGTTTGGACCATTTGAACAAGCTAGAAATGGTCGTACAATAATGATGCATATAATATTATACAAGAATCTCCTTTTTTTTAAAATATGCTGTATATTTTTCATCTTTTTAAGGAAGTGGAACAATTGTTGATGGAACAGAGACGATTGAAAGAAGAGTCAGAGCGGTTGGAGGAAAGGAAGATGGAATTGGAGTTGCTTTTAGATGAACACTTGCCAGTATGTCGGTGCACGCCACAGCCCGGCACATTTTCATCCGGTGACGATCGTGACGCATTGGATTCGTTCAGTTCGGATGATTCAAATTTGCCTTCCGCAACGCAGAACTGTTCCAGAGTGGCTGATTCACCGGCGAACAGTAACACTTCCCTGATGGAGCGGAAAATTTTTTTGACCAGACCCAACACGTTGAACGTGGTCACAATATCTAAAACCGACGAAAGCATCAAATCGGAATTGTTGCTCTCGTCTACACCGATTCTGCCCATGGAAACTCCTTCCAAATTTTTCACATTTGATCCGTTGAGTGTGCCCACTGGTGTGACGCCGTTAACCCATCGTGCAGTCGACACGTCGGCTTTTGCTACAGCTTCTTCATATTTGTTGAATTCTTCAAGCTTGCAAGAGTTGACCACAGCACCACCAACAACAACAACAACAGCACCAACACCATCATCATCAACGACCGCTTCATCCAATAACAAAGCGTTGGTTATGCTTTGATTCTCGTTTCACTATGTTATCTTTTGTTTTTGTTTTTTTAATTATTACAGAAATATCCACTTTCTGCACTTCTTGCACATTGTGTTCTGTATGATCACAACTGACTGACGACACACTGCTTGCATACTGCATATTGAAAAAAAAAAGCAGTGCATGTGATTTTGTCACTATTTTTTTCTATTCTGGTTTCTTCCATTTGCTTGTTCTGTGTGTTATTTTTTTTTCTTTGCTGAGAAATATTATCATCAACGCAGATGGGCAGACCACGCCTTTGACGCAGTTTTTGTTGCTGATCTTGAAAACATCCTTCCTGCTCATTGAGAAGACGAGCGATTCAAAAATTCAGAGTGCCTTTGTCGCTTTGAATGTCAAATTGTTGTTTTTTTTCTATTTTATTATTTTCAAAGCTGATTATATGAATCTTAGAAACGTATTATCAGTGCCTTTTTTGTTTTTCATTTTTTTTGAAATATTTTACAAATGAACAGCTTTATTATTGATGATAGCGGGTTAACAAAGACCGCCGCCCTTCTATTTTGCTCGCTTATTCTTTATATGCTTTTCTTTTTTTTCATAAATTGGAACATCATCGTAAATAGTAACATCTTTTCTTTTTTCTGTCGCCTTTTCTACTTCCATTCTATTTATTTATTCTTTATTCATTTTTTCATTTTTGCCTGATTTGCGTTGTACGCATATTTTTGTTTAGCTCAAACGTTACGAACTACCGACAAACCGATTCTTGCTTAATGCGAATCAATACATTCTGATAATAATCTCTTCCAACATGTGGAAATAAAAAATTAACCATCTTTACATGCATTTTGTGAAAAGTTGTCCTTCTCTCTTTTCTTGTCTTGCAGTTTGAAAAATTGATTTCTGTTTTCCACTCTGCATTTACAATTTTGTAAAAATTTTATTTTCATGAGATCAACGTTTTGCATTTCTTTTTTTTGTTCTTGTTCTAATACTAAGCTGCTAATTTTTATTGTAAAAGTGCAGTAATATATGCAAAAATTAATTATTCATTTTCCAGAATTAATGTTATGTTTTACATGAGTTGAAATTAACAAATAATCTATATAATTAATTGCATGCGCATGCGTTTTCAAAACTTGGGAAGTTTGTGCTTCTTGTACAATGAATGTTGTTGTTGGCATTTCGACATAGCTTGACTTATTCTGTTGGAGCATCCATTAGTGATTTTTATTTAGAATTCGAAATTTGTATTCTTTTTTAAGAGAAATTTAGACAAAAAAAAGCATCAAATACGAATATTTTTCATTGATTAATCACATTCACTGCATTTTAAAAGGGAAAATCATTTTTTTCCAGGTTTACACTTTCACTATTCTACCAGATAACTTAGAAAAACAAATAATATTGCACCTTATTGGAGGGTATTCTTAAGAGCAACTGATTGATGTATCAAAAATTCAAGCATTACCAAACAAGTAAAGAACATCTCAAACTTGCCAGTAACACAGCAACAGTTTGATCATAAATTTTATTCAATTATTTTAATCAATTCACTGTATTCAATCAAAATATTCAATCATTTGCATCAAACTTTTAAAAAATATTCAATCTCTATTGTATAATTCTTTAGTAAATAAATAATTTCAAAGCGCTACTTGCAAATTTATCATCACATTATGGTATGAGAATGAGCTGTTGTTTTTTTCACAATTCTTCAGCTTCAGACATTGCCAGAATTGCAGTTACAGCCATGAGCAGTGCTTTGATCGATTTCGATGCTTGGTTTATCCTACAAAACCACAGTTTAAAAACTTTTCATTTCATTTTCAATTGTGATGAATTACACTTTGGTCTTGGCTTTTGATATTTAGTGCATTTTCTTTGCAAATTATTAAGCAGTTGTAATCGTGTTCAGCGCAAGCATCACAAATAACATTTGGAGTACTTTTGACCGGTGGTTTGGCTGTATGATCCCAGTATGGTCTGGATGGTAGTGCATTTCCATAGCACAACAAAGACACAGCAATGATGAGAATCTAAAATTTAATACTTTAAACAGATTATATATTTCATTCAAATTAATTGTTAACATCATTTGAGCACATACCGTGAATTGCATTTTTGCTAGTCTGCCAGCAGACACGTTGTGACATGTTTTTTTATTTAATGTCGATCAAGCTATTGTTCATTTTTTTGGCATTTACGTTCACATAAATGTTTCGGCATATCTATTTACTTATAGTGGAAATTTAATCAAATCATTACCACAATCAATAATACTGAAACTTTGATCCAGCTTATTTTGCCGTAAAAATGGCTAGTTTGTTGAAATAGGTGGCGCCCGACAGATGTAGATAATAAGAAAAATGTCATCTTTTTTGAAAAGGTATGTTTATTTTAAAAAAGTATTATTCATTCATTCATTCATTCATTCATTCATTCATGTATTCATTCATTTGTAAGCGTTTGCAAAGAAAGTCGTTACCACTAGTAAGCTTTGACGTATTTATGAATTTGAAGTGTTCGAAAAATGAGGGTTTAGAAACATTTAAATAAATCACTAAAATAGAATTTTCTACCCACAAAAATTGAATACGTAAACTAATTTTTTATTTGAAACAATAATCTCATTGTTTTCAAACTGTTCTTTTTTGTATTGCATTAAAATGTGGTTGTGTTTTCTTGGAGTAGAATTGTAGCTTGAACAGTTGACAAGCAGAGCAGCCGTTATGTAATACGACAGTATTATCGATATTTTTGGTCAAAAAATATGCCTTGATTATTACCAAGCTGTCTAATTCATTGTTTTCTATCTCACTTATCCCGCAAACTGAAATATTTTATTTAAAAAAACGAAAAGAAAACCAAATATGACTTAAAATATCATCAAAATGATACAACTGCTTTGGTTTATAAAATATAAAATAAATTTTATAAAATGCTGTTTTAAGAAAATTCGAGTAAATGACATTTTATTTTTTGTAAATAAACGGTTGAAGCAATGGAATAACAAGTACCGTATTATGATACGAATTACCTGCTTGTCATTATTTTGTAATTCAGTCGTTTGTCATGATTTGCAATTTAAAGACTTATATAGTTTGTATGTATTTGCAGATGTATAGAAAACGCCATTTTTTACGGAAATTATGAATCATATGAATATAAATTTCAACGCATTACGTCTAACGCTTTAACCATTTCTTCTTGATTTTTACTAATATTTTCAAGTAAACTAAACTTTCACTTATAATTTTGTATTATTTTCATTTAAATAAACGTTATTATGTTTTAAATTTGTTAATTTTTTAATAATAATTTTGTTTGATTAGTTAATAAAAATAATTAGTTATTAAATTACGTATTGTCCTGCTTTTAGTTTGAAACTGTTTAAAATATTTAATAACGCTACATTTTCTTAGAATTTTGAGGTGTATTAATATAATCTTTTCAATAATCATACAGTTTTGTGAGCGTTATGTTTTTCTATATTTATCATTCTTATTGTATGTCAAATCTAAACGGTATATTCTAATGAACTGTTTTTATGTTAATTTGATGTTAATGTTAATGTATTTATATGTTAATTTTTAATGTATAAATTATTTTTTAACTATTATAAATTTTTATTCTATTGAATATTTATAATTATTTATATAAAAGAATTTAGTGAAATATTTTATTTTTAGCCTACAGATGGAACACTGGTATGATGTGCTGGAAGGTATTGTATTTATTGTAGATTTTAATGTTTATTTTTAACCTATATATAATGCTATATTTATTTATTTATTTATAGCAGTTTCTCCAATGCCTGGAGAACTTCGTGATTTATTGACAAAGTCTCACGAGTTAGAAATTCAGTTGCAGAGTAAGAAGTTAATTTTTTATTTGTAATTTATATGCTAATGACTCTAGCATGTGCACTGCCAATAATAGGCACAATTACGTTAATAAATAATGTTTTTTTATTGTGTTTCATATGATTTTACTTTTATTTTATTTATTCTGTGTTTGGTTTATAAAGTATTGCCTATAAGTTTGAAAAAAATGTAATGCTTAAAAATTATTTAACATCACTGTTATGTTGTATTTTACCGTGCCAAGTGTACTTAAGTTGTATTTTATTAACCATCACATATTTACAGCAGTTTTTAAACATTCATGAAATAGAAATTGATTTCAATATTCTGTGCATGATTAAATATGTAACAGTATTTCACTTCTCAGGTGTCCTGGAACGGAATGATCGTGTTTCAGAAGCATTTTTTGAAGCTGCCCACAACATGACAGATGAAGAAAGAGGTTGTCATTTTGTGAGAATAAAGCAAGTATGTGAATGTTGATGTTTTTTTAGTTTAATTGCTATTCGCTTATGTTTTGCAAGTACTTTATTGCGCGGATTTAGTAAATAAAAATTATTATTAAATATTTCAGTACTACAAAGAGGAAGAAGATCTGGCCAAGGAGAAGGTGGCAGTGATGCAGTCAGTTGAGGATTTGCTTGAACGATATAAGTTGGTAGTTGACCAAGAATACAATCGTTTACGTGCTGCTTTTGACGAAGAAAGTGCTGGCCGCGCGGATCGCATTGAAAGAAGTGCATTTATTTTTAATTTTAAAATTTTTGCATTACTTTTGCTGCCGTTAGGAGTGAAACAAGAGATGGAACGACAGAATGCGACCCTGGAAAGGGTTCATGTGGCGGCAAGGAATGGCCGACGTCGGAAACGCGTTCACCCCCCAAAAATAGCTGGAGAAAGTCAACCTGCTTCAACTGTAAATGGTGGGGATGCAGCAACCACGGTTTCGAAAAAGTCTGGAAATTCGGAAAGTGACAATCAACCGCAGTCATCTTCACAGTTGGTACAGTTGAAAATTTTTACAATACCTTATATCTAATATGTTATTATTAAAAAAATTTATTTTTATTTCTTCAATAATTGCAGGCAACAAGTCAGGCGAATTCAGATGCACCAACTGTTTTGGAAAGTTTGGTTGTGAAAACTGAGCAACGAAGTGATGTCGAATTACCAGAAGTGAAACCAACACCACCCTTGATCACAACCAAAAATGAATCACGTCACGGTCGATTAAGAAAGTATGTTGTTTATTTGTGGATTCAATATTAATTTTAATGGTGAATAATTGTTTTGCTTTTCCCTGTTCCAGAGTGAGCAGCCGAGTAACTGCACTACTTGACGCTGAAGCAGCCACAATTTCGACTACACGCGATCATCATCACGGCGGTTCCCACGGTCGAAGCAAAGCATCTAAAAAAGCTTCGACTGTGAACACGGAAGTTGTCAACCAAGCAGATGCTAATGCAGAAGCAGGTGACATCGATGATCAGTCCATCTATTGTTACTGTAATCAACCTTCTTATGGGTCGATGGTTGCCTGTGATAGTTTAACAGTATATATATATTTTTTTAATTTAAAATTTTTACTTTGATATTATTCAATAATGTGATAATTTCTTTTTTTTATCAGTGCAAATACGAGTGGTTTCATTACGAATGTGTTGGAGTAACCGAGGCTCCGAAGGGTGACTGGTATTGTCCAGATTGTCGTAAAAAATAATATCCATTGGTTGTTATCTTATGTGGATTTTTTTGCCTTTTCATAATCTTTTATAAAGATTCATGTATAAGCAGATTATTTAGAATGGTGTGTTTTATATAAAATTTGAAATAAATGATTGACTGATAACGAAATAGAGACACGCTTCAGACATGCTCAATTGTTCTGTTTGTTTAATTTAAGCTTTCATTCATAATAATTCATTTTAATAACATATTTGAAGGAAATGTAAAATTTACGGCATAACTAATCGGTACCGAATGATGTTTAATTTAGTTTATAAAAATTAGCCATTGTATATTTTTATGAATTACATTTATACATTCATTAGTGCTTCAGTATGACAGTTATCAGTTGTAAATGTGATGCAAGTGTTGGTAAAAAGCATTTTTATCGTAAAAGTATAAATCTAATAGCTATAATGATTGTAAAACTGAAATGCAACATGGAATTTCAAATGAAATTGTCAGTTATCATTCATGAATATTTTAATTGCAGTTTAAGTATTCTAAGTTAAAGCAGACTTGATTAATCAAAAATTTCAATTTTGCATCAAATTTGTTGTGAAGTTCAATATTTGTGAAATGTGCAAATGAAACTTTAACAAAAAATAGCATGGAAAATCTATAAAATTTACTGCTGCTGTTTAAGTTTGAAAGTCAGTAATTGAATATTATCTCTTGAATTCAATTAATCAGAAATGTTGGAAAATATATAAAAAGTTTTTCAAATTCATTGCTATTTTGAAAATAGGAATAATAATGTTCTGTTGCTTTTTGCTTTATTAATAATGGTAACGTTATTGATTAATTTTTTCTCTAGTTTACTTTTTCAAATCGATTATCATCATACATATCTGCATATATATGTATATGTATGTGTGTATGTTATGAATTGGCATTGGCATAATTTACCTTTGATTTGATTGACAAATTTTGACAATTGACAATGTGAGTGAACAAATTTCAACAGTAGCAACAAAAATCTTAATTTTGATGAAATACACAGAATTTACATTTTGCGTCAAGTTTTATCATTACTGATAACATCTATCAGTAATGTAAAGTCATATTGAGGAAACAATTTATTTATATATTTATAATAATTTCTAGCTTTGTATAACTTTTTGCTGCAATTTTGTACGATTGTAAATATTATTCTATAACAAGTTCTTTTAATTTTTTACCATAAAATAAATTAATTTTTTAATTGATTAAGATTTCAGTAATATCTAAGTTTCATTTAATAAAATATTCAAAATGTTTTTTTTCAACATTCTTGTCGAACCTTTTGAATGAAATTACAGTAAACTTTAAAAGTCGACTTACTGTATTTTGATAATATTTTTATTTGGCCATGAATTATTAAGATAAGAAATAATTATTGGGTAAGATAATAATCGTAATGAATAAATTAACAAATTATTTCCAATAACGAAGTTGCCAATATGGTTTTATTTTAAACTTCTGTCACGAACAACTTTAGCGCTGACTAAGTGTTTTCGTTAAGATGATAGTAATCAATGTGGTTTGTTTGTTTGCTGATTAGCTGCTTCTTTGTCGATTACTAATCTTAGAGTAAAATAAAATATATTTTTAAAGAAAGAAATTATATTACATCAAAACATTTTGTATTATACTTTATATGACATATTTTTGCAATAAAAAAGAGTTGTTCGATGATATGATTTTACTGGAAGATGCAGAACACGCAGAAATGATTTAACCGGCCTTAAGTGTATTAAAATTCAATTTTGACAAACTTTTTTTTTACATTTATGTTTTAATAGAGCATTTGTTGATTTAATTTTAAGTTTTTGCATGGGAAATATTTATAATTGACAAAGTGCTGGAGCATTTTTTCAAAATTGTAAAGATGCTTTATTTTTAGTTGTTTGTTTGATTGCTTGGTTTATTAATTTTTAATGCTATTGATCTATTTAATAACAGAGTGAGAACATTGAATACAGTTTATCCCAAAAATAATGCATTTTCAAATTGGAAATTAAACTGCATTTTAGTCTCTATGTTAGATATACATTAATGTGTATCATGTATTTTTTGAAATTGATTTTGATTATGGAATTAAAATATTTTTTCAGATTTATAAAACTTCAATGAGTTTGCTTTTGCAAATGGATAATCAGTCCCCTGCTCCGTCGCATTTGGCTGAAATAAATGAAAATAGAGATCGACTGATTAAAAAAATTGAGGATGTCGGTGTGAAAATTAAAGCTGCCATGAAAACGAAGGAGGGTATGTATTTTGAAATTTTCACAGACTGAATTTTTACGTTGATTTTTTTTTAAATTGTAGCTGATGTTGATGAATTCCTACGAGTTTCCGGAAGACTGCACGATCATGAAAGTGATAATCCACAACTTTTGAGGATACGAGTTTTGTTCAATAGGAAAAATCGAAAAACTACTCAATTGATCAATTCTCTGCAGGTAAATTTGTTTAGTGTTTACTAAATTACAGAGATTTTGGTGAAAGTATAAAGTATGGACAGAAAATAATTAGTTTTTGTTTTATGAATTTAAAGAAAGATCAGTTTGATGTAAGGAGAATATTTGTCATATAACAAAACATATGATTATTTGCGTACAACATGATTGATGTTAAAGTTGTAATGAAAAATATCAACGCTGAATCAGCCAGAAAGCAGAACGCTTGCTGGCATTAAGTGACGATAAATGCTTTTATTTATCAGAAGCTTTTTTAGGTTTATTCTGCCTTTAGTTGCGTTTTAGTATTTTTAATGAATTTTTGAACAGTTTACTGAAATTTTAACGAGTATTGATTTTTTGTTGATTTACCTTGAAATTTCAAGTGTTTATGTTCAATAAAGGAAAACAGTGCTAGTAAAAGTATTTGAATTTAAATTATAAATTTCTACTTAAAGTTGAAGTTACTTTCAAACGCATACTGCAAGCATTTTTAAAAATAACACTACATTGAGAGAAGTTCTGAATAAATGTTTATCGTTGAGTTTATTTTAAATTATTTTTAATGTGTTCCGATGTAACTATTTTAATGAATTTCAGAAAAAATTATTTATTTATCAAAATCAGTTGACCAAGTTATGTGAAACGGGATCAATGCGTCGAGGGATTACAGAAACCGTTCTTACCAATGTTGG
The DNA here is from genome assembly GCA_001447755.1 of Trichinella papuae. Classification (NCBI taxonomy): domain Eukaryota; kingdom Metazoa; phylum Nematoda; class Enoplea; order Trichinellida; family Trichinellidae; genus Trichinella; species Trichinella papuae. The sequence continues at coordinate 43,525 of JYDO01000025.1, read as the reverse complement.
TCAAGGGCTGAAGTAGGCTTTGTTTATTTGCATTTATACTGAACAAGTGTAATTGTATTTTTTACAGGGATGTTGGAGTAAACATTAAAGAAAGTTTGTCTGAATATACTGGGTAACGTGCATTTTTTTTATTTTTTAATTGTTATGGACATCGTAAATGATTTAAACTAGTATTAGCTATAGTAATGGTGAATATTAGCTCAGTAAATCAAGTTAAATGTAAGTTGTAAAACAAGCATGTCAGTATTAATAAAATTGATCACAATTTGAAGTTCAAATTGCTTTTAAATGAATTATGGTGTGTTTAATTTGAAAGAGACTGTTTTTAGTTCTGTGATAAATGCCCCAAAAGATTTCACCCGTCGATTATTGAAATCAAAATCCGGTAGTGCAGACAACATTGCGCTTTCTTCAACTGCAGGTTTGTATTCTTATTTGTAAGTTTGATTTTTCATTTTCTAAGTGTTACTTTTGAAATTGTTTGAATTAAATCTGAACTCTTATGAGCCTTTTTTCACTTTTAAGACAAGCATAAGCCTGCCATAGGATCGATTAAATCTGGTGCAAAAGAAGAGGACAATTCGGTATTTTATTTCCCATTACACTCAGAAGATGTTGAAAGGTATGTATGGAATCAGTGCTAAATTTGCTTAGGTGTACTGGTGAAATTATTTGTAAATATTTTTGTATATTTATTTGGTAGTTAATTTTAATTGACATTGCATAATTTAATTTGATGTCTTTATTTGAGCTTTCATTATTAAAATTATAATTTTATGCGAAGATTTAAATTTTCAAATTATATACTAGCATTATTTGAAAAGTTTGCTATAATTTTTATGTGTTTGAAATAGCAATTTGAAGAAATATATGCATTTTTAGCTCTTCAAAAGATGATGATCAAAGCGAGCTCTCGTCACCCATACAAGGCGTTTCTCGTGGATTCGAAGATCCTGATGATTTGGATCCTTTTTTTGAAGAGGTTCGCGCTTTACAAAATGCGGTTGCATCCCTGTCTCGCGAAATTGATCGGCTTAAAGTATGCTGTATTAAATAGAAATCTGAAATATTTGTCAATAAATTGTATTTTTTCAGGCACAAATACAACAAGAATATAATTTCTTTCATGGTGCATTGCACGAAGAGAAATATCGCTACCAGGTTTATTTATTTTTAAATTGATTCCAATAATTGTGAAATTTCATTTATTAGATTCTATATTCAGAAATAAAAGTAGTAAAATTGTGTTTTGTGTATAAAATTTTCTCGCAACAATATTATGAGTGGTAATTTTGCTTATAATTACTTCTTGCTTCAACATGACTGTATTAGTGGTACTTAAAATTCATTGTAATTTCAGCATTTAGAAGATCAGATGAACGATATGGTTGAATTACACCAGGCTGAAATTTCCAATTTGAAAGAAGAAGTTCAGATGATCGAAGGTCGTTTACAGTATCAGTTTCGGGATCAAATTCAAGATATACAAGATTTGATTGGCCAGATGCAAACCAAGGTATTTGGTTGTTTTCATTTTCATTTTTTTTAATGAAACACAGAGTTATATTTCAATTTAATCTAATCGTTTATTATTAATGTAATTTGGCTAAAATATTCAAGGTTGAATTTTTGGAAAAGTCAACTAAAGAGCTTCAACAGGCTGTTGGTTTGGAAAACTTATCAGACAGCACTGCAGGTGGTCAAGCGATCAGAGCACTTCTTCTTTTTCTACAAATTTTGATCATGCTTTTGGTCACTCTGTGGAATATTGTTGTACCATTTATAAAGAGCAGGTATTTTTATTCGATGCATTTTATTTCAGAATGAAAAAATTAACTATTAATTCGATTTTTATACAGAACTCGACTCATTACGACTACCACTTTTGTCATTTTTATCATTTACTTGAACAAGAACTGGGATACGATTAGCGCTTGGCTATGGACTACCTCAAGGTGAAACGTAAATCGCTTATAGAAACTTGCTTATGGATCTCAATGTTTTTAAGCCATTTTCGAAGCTGCGTTGTTGTGAAATGATGTTGGATGAAATGTTGCATGGTAATTTCATACGCTTACTGTTACTTATTAACATTCAAAGAGCTTTTTGAATGTATTGTTTGTTGTTTTGCTGCATTGTTGACGTTTTACTTTATTCATCAACTAAATATCCTTTTAATATTTCTAGTTTCCATATGCTTTACAAAATTTGCAAAATGAAATTCCATGTTATGTTATAACAGTTGCTTATTTTACATTTGAGTACAACGCAATAGCACTGCTTCAACAAAGCAGTGAACATTTACATCTCGAATGGCATTTCCAATACAACGCGAACATTCATGTTAATTGTCACAAATAACGTTTCATCTTCTATTTTAAAGTAAGATGAATTTAGAGTTGTGTATTTTGCGGCGATTCTTTATATTTAGTTATATGCTTAAAGTAGTTAAATTAAAAAGTATTAGGAATCGTTAATTAAGTGTTTCAGTATTACGTTCAGGTTATGAAAAAATTGCACTAAAAGTGATCACAATTACCTGTAGGATAAAACACAGACTAGTATGTTGTTTATTTTATTAAACTAGGTGAAATGAAGTTAGATTATAATTTCATGATTTTATTACTTTTGTTAAAATGTTAGTTATTTATTGCCTATATTTTATGGCAATGTCTTAGACTATACTGCTCTGCACATGACGTAAAATATTGAAGTTATCCAATCCAGATGGTACCTGCTTTTTATTATTACTGTGATTGATGATCAACTTCATGATATATTGGTGAATTTGAATATTGAGTTATGATTTTGAGGCATATTTGTTATTTTCAAAAAATCCGTATTTTATAATATTAAAGGAAATGTTATTTTCAAATATTCACTGAATATAAACAGAGTTCATATTTTATCTGTATTAAAACTTATTCTTAATTATTAAATTTACTTATTTAAATTTCAAATGTTACTGAATTAATGAAATTCCTTTAAATATGACATTAATATTAACGCAGAAACTCAGTTTTATAAAGTAAAATGTTACAGTATATAGTACGTTTATTTTTGTTCCTGCTTATCTTTAATTACTGTATAAGCCTGTTAATCTCTTTTGGATATCTGATCAGTCGCTTTACTGTTCGCTTGTTAAAAGTTGTCGTGTTTGTTGTCGAAGATGTCGATGAAGGTAAATATCGTGAATTTTTACTTTTTATTATAAATTTTATTGATTTAACTTTTGTTCAGTGTAATATTTGTGATGAGTTAGTCAAAAGCGAAGAACCGCTTTTTTTGACCTGCGGCTGCAAATTAGATGTAAGCTTTTGTTTGTAATTTTTCTAACATTAATTGTAATTGATAAAATTTTTGTTTAGATTTGCGGTTATTGCTTAACTCGTTCTGTGAATCAGACGGGTTGCTGTCCTGGTTGTCATGCTAATGTTTCCATCACTCGTGAGTGGGACGATGTGTTTTTTGATGATTTCATAGAAGAAGGTGAAAAAGCTAAAACTCGTTCTAACAGTACGAAATCTCGTCGCAAATTGGCTGATTTGCGGTAATTAACTCTTAGTTCAACGATCAACTTTGTCATTTCTAACCAAGTCATTGCAGCGTGCTTCAAGACAACTTAGTTTCTGTTTGTGGTTTGCCACTAGAAATTGCGGATCCAGATACACTCCGAAGTGACGACTATTTTGGAAAGTACGGAAAAATAATGCGTATTTTGATAAACAAAAAGGTCCGTCTACTCTGCTTGTGAAATGTATTTTTAGTGTTTATTTAATTTTTCTTTTTCTCGGTTTAAGGGTAAAATGCCGATAGCGTATATAACTTTTCAACGTAGCAAAGATGCTATGCAAGCTGTGGCAGAATTTGGCAAAAAAGATTTCGGAGGCCAAACTGTGAAAGCATCTTTAGGAACAACTAAATACTGTGCATTCTTTCTGAGAAATTCCATCTGCAAAAATCATGTGAGTCATTGATTACTTTTTCTGTGATCGATTCTTTTCAACCTTTCAATCAATTTTCTACTTGTTTACTTAGAGTTTACTATCAAATTGAAACTGTTAAATGCTTTAGTTATTTCTATGCCGTTTGTAAATTGCAGCTTATGCGCTTTTTAATGATTTCTCTACCGGCTATTGCACATTGGAAACGTAGCTCTGCACAGTTTATACTTTACGTAGCAGCATAGCCAGGACTATTAGTTTTTTATCTGAATCATCAAATTGTATGCTTATTGTTGGACTTGTAATTTTTGAAAAAGAACATTTTCTTACAATGAATCATCAGTAAGCTATATAATTGGCCCACATTTGAATTTTTTCAATCTTTTCAAGGATTATGCATCCGATGTTTGTTTTAGTTCAATCCAGTTTCAGTTTAAGGAATAGATTTTTTGTTTAATCTGTCAACGAAGTAGGCTAATGTTGCATACGGTGCATAAGTTGGATATCACTTTTATATTTTAATTTTTGCACTAGATTTCATGTTTTAAATTTCATTTTTTTAATATGAAAAATTTATAAAAAGTATTTTGGTATTTTTACAATGCTATATATGCATTTTGTTTTAGGAGAATGAAATTCTGAAACTGTAATCTTTATTAATGATAAGGAATTTGTGTTATAATTTTCTTTTGAAAAAAACTACAGTTTTTAATTACTCGACAAAATTAATTTAAATTGATATTTCTTTTTACAAAAGATACCTTTACGTTGTTGTTACTGAATTAATGCTGAAGCATTTGAAATTTTAGGATTGCTATTTTATGCACAGTCGTGTTCCCGACGAAGCAGCTTTCACTAAAGAGGATTTGGAGAAAGGGAAGCACTTCCAATATCAAAAAAAGTTGGTCGACGATTACATAAAACAACGGTAATTGATTATTTAGTTGTAAATATGCACTGAAATTGAAATAATATTCTAAAATACGGTTTTAAATCAGAGCTATGCGATCAATGAAACTGCAGGCGGATAAGTTGAAAAACGAACCACCGTCGACGTTTACGATAGGCAAAAAAAACGGAACAGCGTGGGGCAAGATAGAAAGGGAAATACGAAATCCCATTTTCGGGGACTATGAAAACGATGAAAACTCTACTGTTGCCAAAAATGAACTAGAGAAGAATGAATGTTCACCGCTTGCAAGGTTTACACTTATTTTGAAGCGAATGTTCGTTTTAAATTTTTTTTAATTTAAGAAAATGGCAAACGTCAGAGGTGAGGAAACTACGAGAGAAAAATGATGATTGCGCCGAGCTTGTGGGGAATGCGTGGAATAATATCCGTGAAAGTCGGTTGAAGAACTTATTTGGCGAGCGGCAGTCAAATTTGGATGCCGAATGTGAAACAGAGGACAGAACCAAAGGTAGCATATATATATATATATATATATGATTGGTGCATAAATTACTATTTGTTGTTTAGATTTTGAAAAACAACCACCAGTCATTCACATTCCATGCCAACACCCGTTTGTTAGTATTAAAATGGCAAATGGGATGTTTTCAGTGTCGGATGTCACATCTCCGTCAGAAGTAGCTTTCAGTTCAGAAGCTGAGCAAGTGGCTAAACCGGTGGCAGCTGATGTTTTAACTGAGGGAAAGCGTTTTGCTTTCGATGGAAAATTTGAGAACAAGTCGGACAGCCACTTTTCAGACAGTTTTTCTGCCAGAAATGTATCTGGTGAGTTATGAATTTGAAGTTATTGTTTTTTTTTAGTATTCTTCTGTTATTCAACTTGCACATTAGATTATGATAAATGGAATGGCGGTATTTATGGTCGATTGAGAAATCTGAACTTCGACGAAATGACGGATTTAAACAGGCAGGCAACAGTACCACCACGTGCGGCCTTTTCAATACCACAAAACGAATCACAGTCCACTTTTAAAAAATCCGTCTGGAAAGGTAATCAGAAAACATGGAAAGATGTTCTGGGTAAGCTGCTTTTTATTTTAAATTTGAAAATATTCACAAATGAATTTTTATTTTAGGTTTCGCTTGCCAAAATGATTTTCCACCTTTGTCAGTTTCTGCAAAGGGGCATAGCTGGAAAGAAAATGCTATGGTCGGCGGAACAAAGTTTGATGAAAACTTTTTTGGCGGGGCTTCAAGAATCAGCGACACTAATTCAGCATCTGCTAGTCAGGTATGGTTTATAAGAAAAAAGCTGTTATATATAGTCTGTATTTTAAAACTGCACTTAAATTTTTTTTAAGATGGATTGGAGAAAGAATGAAGGTCAAACAGGAAGCAGCATTTACAATGCTTTGTTTGAACAAGAGAACAACAAGTGCAAAGAGACGTTTAGTCCGAATCCGATTCTCAACACTGAGCGTGGAACTAGTAAGATAGCTGATTGTTCAAATAGATGCATAATTTGTTAATTTGCTTTGTTTATCTAGTTATTCGTGATAATTTTGGTGGAAACAACGTCAACATGTCTTTAAATTATGGGGACAATTTTAACGAAATGGCGACGACTTTTACTCAAAATGCTCAGTTTGAAGAAGGTTTCAAATGTTGTTCTTGTTGTTAATTTATTTTGTCATTTATGGACTTTTTATTTAACAAAAAATACAGAAACGAATATTACTTTTGATGGTTTAATTTTAAAGCTTTTTTAAAATTGGCATGACTTTTTACATAAAATTTAACTTCACTCTGTTAACTTGATGTTCTTTTACAGGTGCTGATGAGTCGCTGAATGGAAATTATTTTTGGTCTCGGGGTGGCCGTTACTGATAGCTTAAAAACGGACGTGATGAAATGTGCTTTTTTAAATCTTTTACCTCATTTAAACTTTGCTTGGAGACCAAATAAGATAGGAATAAAATTATTGTGATTATTTCTAATTTTGGTTTAATGAAGCTTTTGCTTCGGGGACTGAAGACGAATGAATTGAAATTCATTGCAATCGATGAGTAATTGATTTTTTTGTGTATAATTTCCATGGAAACACGCACACTGACTTTGGCACGCAAGCGCACGCATAAACATGCACAAACACACGCTTATATTATGCCAGTAGCACAATAACTGTTTCTGTTTAGCAGTGAACGGTGTTTTTACTCATTTGTAACATTTTATGATGTCAGTTGGTGTTGCTTTCACTGTAAAATTAAATCATAAAATTGCACCAAAAGCTGTTACAATGGGACACTTTGACGATGACCAGTGTAGCTTAGTGGCGGTGGACAACGTGGGAAAGGTGCACTTTTTGCATGGCTTTTTTCAATTAATGGTTCGCTTTTTATGTGCAATAATTTCAATCATTTGTTAGGTGTTTTTACACACTATTGAAGCTTTGAAAAACGCAGAATGTATTGATGATTCGACGTTGCCACGGTTCAGACTCAACCAAAACGCTTCGGCAATGATGAACATTAACCGTATGGTAAAAATCGTTGCTACTGGACACCTCAAAGCCAGCGACACTTGCGATGCAATTGTCATAGGCACAGCTACTCACATACTTGTATATGATGTGAAAAATAATTGCGATCTTTTTTACAAAGAGGTTAAGTGACAATTCAATTGCACACTGAAAGATGTCAATCCGTTAACAGATTGTTCAAATTGTTTGTACTTTTGCTCCAATTTATTTTTAACAACAGGTATCAGGCGGTTTGGAGAGTATTTTAATCGGACGCTTTGGCGATTTCGAAGAAGAGCTCATCGTCTGTGGAGGTTCCTGCGCTTTGCAAGGCTTCAACTGGCAAGGCAAAGAAATATTTTGGAGTGTAAGTTTGAAATGTCGTTTACATTTATAACAATTAGAACATATTTTAATGCTGAGAGATGTGAAACTTTGTCAACTTAATTTTTTTACAGACTAACATATTACTTGATTGTCAGAAATTGACAGTATGCTTTATCATAACTATTGTTTTATTTTTAATTTAACTCATGCATATGAAAGGCACAAAGTGTTTACCGAATTTTAAATGGGCTATCATAATTTATTGTTTATTTTCCATTCGTAATTATTGCAATTTCTGAAGTTAAGAAAAATGTTTTTGCATAGGTAACAGGAGATAACGTGCGCTCGTTATGCTTTTGCGACTTTGACTCTGATGGAAAGCTTGAAGTTCGAAATTCAGACGTTTGAAGCTTAAATTGATGCTTAATATGTAATATTTTAGTTGCTCGTTGGTTCTGACGATTTCGATATTCGTGTTTTTAAAGGAGATGAAATTGTTTCCAGTATTTCCGAAACTGAAGTAAACAATTGAAAATATTTTGCTCGAAAGAAGCAAAATGATTTCATTATAGGCTGTCACTAATTTGTTGAGTCTTGGTAGCAATCGCTTCGCATATGCTTTGGCTAATGGAACTCTCGGCGTTTATGCTTCCTCTTGTAGGCTTTGGAGAATTAAAGTAATTCGTTGAACTTTTTTTTTAATTTCCAGACTTAGCTGTATTTGTATTTTTTATTTGTTTAAATTAAATTTTTGATTATATTTAACAGTGATAGATATTTTTATTTTCAATGTTATCTTTACAATGTTTTTTAGTCTAAGGCGAACCCAACATTTTTATGTTTGTATGACATTGACGGGGATGATGAACAGGAGTTGGTCACTGGTTGGAGCAGTGGAAAGGTGTTTTTCAAATGAAATAATTATAAATGACTTAAAATTTCTACTCATAATTTAGGTTGACTTTCGAAAATGTCAAAATGGGGAACTGGTGGCCAAAGATCACATGAGCTCTGCTATAGTTGGGATGGAAATATTTGGATTGTCTGCAAAAGAGGGTGCTTATTTGTTGTGTTGTTCTTCTTCTGGAGAAGGTTTATGCAGAAATTCTAAAGTTTTTATTTTTTTTTGTTAACATGCAATTATTAAGTGCGCGGTTATTTTGCTTCTTCTGGAAAAAGAAACTTGATACCGTTCGACACAGTTCGGGATACAATTCGAAATTTATCTATCGAAAGACAAGTTAAGTTATGTTTTAAAAAGTCTAAATTAACGATCAATTATGATGATTTAGAATTTGCTTGTCGAGTTGGAGAATTATGAAGAAAAAGAAATCGCTGCTCAATCACAGCTTTCTTCTGATAATATGGCACTTAGAATTCCAGTAATTTTAATTTTTTTTTTTATTCTCCTAGTCTGAAGAATCATTCACTATATAATAGCGTCGAATGTATTCTATTTTATTATGCTATGTTTAAGACAGATACACAAGTCACACAGAAGCTTGAGGTTGTCGTAAAAGAGAATACTGAACAGGTATTCATGTTGGAATTTTCGAAGAAGATGAAATGGAATGAAGTGTTTTTCTTTTCAGCCATACTTGCAACTTTCTCTGTGCACGAATAACCGTACTGTGTTGCGGGGTGCTATAATATTTGCAGAGCGTATTTTTCCTGGTGAATCTTACGCTTTGCTTGTACCAAAAGAAGAAAGCTGTGAAAAATTGGAAATTCCACTGAGACTGGAGAAGGATACTGCTTCTGATTTGCACATTAAAGCACTGGTTGGTTACAGTAGAAGGTGATTCAATTGCTGATGTTTGCTTAATAACAATTAGCTTTGAAAGGAACAAGCATCTTTTAGTTCGAAACTTTATGTATTTGATCTCAACCAAGCGCTGCCTAAATTTTCAATGTACGCTCTTTGCAACGATACTGCTCCATGTCCGAAAAATGGTGTTGAATTCAACATTGGTGACCGAGGAGATTTGGTTTCGTTTTTCACTTTTGTCAAGCACTGTGTAACAATGAACGAAAATCATGCAGTGAAATTTGTTTCAGCTTTGTCAGTGGATGATGAAGAACTTTCTGATCGACCAGGCAAACCTGAGTCGAGATAAGTTTACGGTGCGCTTTATGAATCTGCGCATCTCATGTTTGATTTTTATAAAATTGAACGACAATGGCAAAGTGGAAATTTGTTGCGATGATATTGAAGTTTGTGGTTCCATGATGCAAAGTTTGGCTAGTTATGTTGATTTGGAATTCAAAGTAACTGCTTATTTTCCCGATATTGCGAAAAAATATGCAGATCTAGCGAAAAAGGTTTCCTTGTGAAATCGAATAGATGAGAGCCTTGCATAAATATTTATTTTTTTATAGGTAAGTAAAGTGTCTGCTGTTCAAGATCGCCTATCTGCAGACATGTCTGAACAAATTAGTATCGCTAAATCTGTTCTTTTGCATGGTGAAGATTCTCGAGTTCTGGAAGATTGGTATTATCCCTTATTTTTTGTTAATGCACAAGCACAGCAAGTGGCTTCATTATTTTGTCGCTTATTTGTCAGGGATAAAATGAAAGAACACTACAAGCAGTTGTCGTCGTTGAATGATACTTTGCTGTCTTTGCAGAATGTTCGTCTCGGCAACAGTGCTCATCTTTCAGATCTGTTGAAACGAATTAATCAGATTATCCAAAACGCTTCCAATCTGAAAGGTATGCATGCGATTTAGGTAAAAGTTTTACTTTTATTCTTATTTCACCGCTTCTCCAGTGGGAAAACATCGCAGTGCGCTGATTCGCGCGTGCAGAAGTGCTATTGCGGCTGGCAACACCGCATCAGTAAGAAAATTGTTGGACTTAGATGGATGAAACAACAAATTCAAATTTATTCAAGAAAAATAATAACAATAAAAACCTTTATATCTGAGACTGTGCGCGATATTAACTGTTATTCGCCACACAACTTTCAACACAGAAATAGCTAAGAAAAGGCAGAAAATCATCCAAACGATGGAATAGGCAATTGGTGCGTTCAAATCCACGTCGACTGGATAAACTTTGAGAACTACAACGCCAGTTGGCGGTACGTGGAATTCAAACTTGCTCCGTCCATAGTTAGCATTCTGCGTTAGGTAACCTACGGCATTCTTATTCAGAACGTCATGTATTAAATACATTTGTTGGTTATAATTGGAAAATAAATCCATCTTTATTTCGATCATTTTCTATAAAAAAAGAGCAAAAATATATTAATGCACATCTTGATTCATGATGGCATTGTTTGATTACACGGGCTACTTCATCTCGGTTAAACAGCACTAGTACGATGAATGGACTTCGAATGTCCATTTCTTTCTTATAGATAGAAATCGATCCGACCTGGTGAAGAGATTTATTACATTACCATGTGTAAAATTAATTGCAAAACTTGCCTTTTTCACAACTTTTCCCATTGGTTGCAATGGATCTTTGTTGATAGCAATTAATTGTTCATTGAGTAAAATATCTTGCAAAGCAGGACTAAGCGTTCGTAAATCGTTGGACATGAAAAGTGGCACGCCCAAGATGCTCCAAATGGCCATCTGTGCTTGTGCTTGATCATTGGTCAGTTTAGGACTGCCGATCACTAGCTGAAACTTACCAATGAAATCACCGTCGTGAACAAAAAATCCAGCTCATACCATGTCCGCATCATTCCATTGGCCTCTTTTGTGGAAATTTGCAAACAGGTCCTGGTTTGCTTCGTAGAAGTCAATAATTTGCAGTATAGAATTCCAGTTCATTTGCACGTCTTGATAATTTCGCCACATGTTGCAATGTTTGGCAATGAGCGGGTACGGTGGTTTCTGAAAAGAGCAGGCTGTGATTATTCACTTCACAAAATGTTTTCATTTAAATTTCCATCACTTCTGGATAAGTGTAATATGGCCAGCTGCAGCTCACTAAAATCTTCCGCCCAGTAAAATTCAAAGCTTTCGCCATTTTAGGGTATTCTAAAAAATTGAAAAGGAAAATTGATTTTAAAATTCAAAAATGTTCAATTCAAATACTCGTGGAAAAAGTAGATTTATCGGTGAAACAGCCATCCACTTTTAGCATATCCACTTCCCAAGAAGCAAATGTTTCTGCATCTTTTTCAATATCCTCGCCACTACCTGGATATCCCATGCATGTTTTCGAACCAATATTTGTGTACATGCCCAACTTCAAACCTCGTTTGTGAAGCTGGATTGAATTTAAATTTAAAAATTGATACTAACCTTGGTTCTATGATCTTAATTCATTGATCAGTTATTTTCATATTACTATCACATGAAACTTGAACATCTTTACACACAGTACTCTTTTTTAACGCAAATATATGGTAAAGTGAAATCACCTCTTCGCCTAGCCATTTGATTCCATGTGGAAATCTAATTGGATCCGCCATCAGTCTCCCATTTTGATCTCGCCTACGGCTGCTCCAGCAATCATCCAAGTTCACATAAATATAACCAGCATCACGATAACCATCCGCTACCAAGTGTTCTGCGATATCAAGAATCGCTTGCTCACTGATAAAGGGTATTTGTAGCTGCTTTTTGTGCAAAAGAAAGACATACCTGAAGCAATTTTTGAGTCCTTTACTGCAGTCAGTTTGGCATCCAAATTGTAACCATGAAATCCAACCCATTGGAGGCGTAAGAGCTAAACCATTTTGGGCACCAAACGAACGTAGGGCACTTTCAAACAGTATAGAAACCAGCGCAACAAAAATTGCATAAATGTCACTCATGAGCCTAAGAAATATCGACAACTCTGACGCCACTACTTGCAATGTAACATAATGTAATACTTTGGACAAACAAGTTGCAACAAGCAGACAGCATAAACAAAAACAAGCTACTTGTTTATTAAAAATACTGTTTTAAAATATGTTATCATGATGTTCAAACTGTCATTAAATAACGAAACATGAATTCATTTTTTGCCAGATTTTTTTATTCCACTTTGAACACTAAGTGGACCTTTGGATGCTGCTTTTTGAGCTGCTGCTTTCAAAGCTTTCTTTTCTTCCATTTGTTTCTTCTTCATCTCCATATCGTCATCTGTTAATTCTTTTGCAGTCTTTTTTGGCTGTTTCAGTGGTTTCTTTTTCCCTCCTACATGATAATTGTTTTTAAAGGCCTGAAACAACGGACAGTTCCTCTTACCTTCACGGCTCGCCATTTCTCTTCGATATGAAAACTACTGTGATGTCGATGAATGCACTAAAAACAGAATCAAACATATCTATTATAAAATATACAAGATATTAAATAAATTTCAATTACACAAGTTAACAAAAGATTTATAAAACATAGATGTACAGAAAGATATTTGATAATTATGTACAAATTTTTATTTATTAATATATATATGTATATCATCTAAAAACTAATGTTGTACTAAAACGTTACCTAAACTTTTATTTAAAATATTTAAATTAATAAGATAACTGCTTTGAATAACTTTGAAATAAACCTTAACATATGCTGACATAAAGTTTTATCTGATTTCGTTTGTAAAGCAAAGTTTACATTAAAAAAATTAATTTATGTGTAATTTATTTCTATTTTAATTAAATAAGTTTATAATTGAGATAATATATGCATATATGTACACAAACACATTTCGAATATCACATATTTATTTCTGAACATGAGTGTCAACATACAGTATTCTCAGACTGATTAGGAAGAAATTGTATCTATTTCTCATGAATTGTAAGTTTTTATTTGGTAGATAATTTGTACTGTTTTAACAAATAAAATTAGTTTGAAAGTTTTTCAACTTTACAATCATTAACGTATTTCATTGTATATGTTTTTTAAAATTGTTAACAGTACTGTCTGTTGTTTTCTGATTTATCCATAGCATTGTTGTACTTTTATAGCAGTATATTATTTCTTCGATTTTACATTTTTCAAAGTCAACATGTTACATTATATTAAATTGTTATTTAGTCTATTTTTAGCATTAGGCAAAGAAGCACAAATTTGATTGTATGTACTTGTTTACAAATTGTTATTAATGATGCATTACTTTTGTTTTGAATTTTCTTATTTTTAGTAGTGAAGTCAGCCGTTGAACGTAGCCTGACGTGCCATCATTAGAAAATCCTACTTTTTTTAGATTACGTCCGAATTTAATAAATAATTTCGGTTGTTTTAACTGCGATTTGGTTATATTTTGCGAGAATGGCGCAGCCTGCCCAGCAAAAGCGAAAGGAAATTTATCGCTACGACTCTCCATGGGCACTGTATGCGATGAATTGGAGTGTTCGTCCAGACCAGAAGTTTCGCATTGCTTTGGGTAGTTTTATTGAAGAGTATAACAATAAAGTAACAACGGTGGAAAGCATGTTTCAGTCGTTTTGCTTATTAGTTTGTCTTTACTTTAGGTGCAGATTGTCCAGTTGGATGAAGATGCAGGAGAATTTCGACATACTGCTCATTTTGATCATCCTTATCCCGCAACAAAAATTATGTGGATACCAGATATTGTAAAGATTATATTTTCTTTGTATCGATTCAGATGATGTTATTTTTATTATTTTAGCGTGGTCAGTACACTGATCTTCTGGCAACGAGTGCTGATTATCTAAGAATTTTTCGAGTATCAGAAGATGGAGCTACTATGGAATGTTTATTGAACAACGTATATATATCTGTCCGCATTTGACTGTGCAACCGTAATAAGTTGATAGTATTTTGTTGTTCTAGAACCGAAGTTCTGAATTTTGTGCACCATTATCTTCCTTTGACTGGAATGAGAATGACGTTGGAATTATTGGCACTGCTAGTATTGATACAACATGTACCATCTGGCGCTTAGAAGTATTTTTTTTATTGTATTTGTTTGCATCACTTTGTTAACTTTATTCTAAATAAATGTATTTTCAGACCGGCCAGATTACAGGTCAAGTCAGCGGGAGCGGAAGTAGGGTCAGTGGACACGTGAAAACGCAATTAATTGCTCACGACAAAGAAGTCTATGACTTTGCATTTAGCAAATCGGTGAATCAGAAGGATGTATTCGCTAGTGTTGGTAATAATTGTTGCATGTTGACTGTATAAAATGTTTTTATTCTTAGATGTGGAAATTATTTTAGGTGCTGATGGAAGTGTTCGTATGTTTGATTTGCGTCATTTGGAGCACTCGACAATAATTTATGAAGATCCGTTGCAAACGCCTTTGTTGCGGATAGCTTGGAATAAGCAGGATCCATTTTACATTGCCACTGTTGCATCGGATTCTACAGAAGTAGTATTGTTTTTAAATTGGATGCACATTGAAAATTTTCATATATTATGTTTTAAGGTCATAATTCTTGACATCCGTTTGCCTTGTGCTCCTGTAGCTCGTTTGAACAATCACAGAGCATTCGTCAATGGCATTGTTTGGGCCCCTCATTCATCGTGCCATATTTGCACTGCAGGTAAAAACTAAATTCCAATTTCTGAAGTTTTCAAAATTATCAGTATTCACTTTTTTAAAATTTATTTATTTATTAACGTTTGCTTTATTTCGTAAAGCTGACGACCATCAAGCTCTTATCTGGGATGTGCAGGCAATGCCAAGGGCAATTGAAGATCCAATTCTTGCTTACACTGCAGGTGGAGAAATCAATCAGGTTAGTCCAAAGATACGACTGCTTATTTGTTTGAAATTATTTCTACAGTTGATAATTTTTGAAGGTCCACTGGGCTCCAAACCAGCCAGATTGGATTGCTATTTGCTTTAATAACTGCTTGGAAATTTTGCGTGTTTAAGTTTTAAAAGTAAGCGCATAGAACACATACTATTATTTATGATTAACATTTATTTGTTTTATCATGTAAGCTGTTGTTCAAACTCTTAGAACTGTTTCTGTTAATAAACTGTCGATGTGCTTTCTTTTTGTATTGTTCCACGTAAATAATTTCTCAGCAAGTCAGACATTTATGATTTCTTCTGCACGAAGCCAAAGAATTGTTTGTATGCTATGAGGAGGAAGATCTAATCGTAAGCTTCGAGTATCATTTTTTTGTACAATTTTCACTGGAACTGATTTCATCATACTAAATTGTAATCATTCATTTGTATTAACTACAAGACATGGTACTGGTTCAGTTTACCTGTTATGCAGTACAAGAGTGACTATGCCATCTGGCCTCAAAGCAGCTGTCGCTTCAACGCCAGTTTCCATCGCGTACCGTTTTTGCACTTCAGTATGCAGAACAACTGAATCTGGTGTAAGGAATTTGCTAAAATGATAGATAAGCATAATAATGATGATAGGCTCATCGTTAGTGGCACGGCGAATCGTCAAACTTAATCAAAAGGAAAATGTTAATGTAATACAGTATATATTTATAGTGATTTTCAAGTTTTAATGCAATATTTAAATAGAATTTTACTAGGTACTGATTGAATAAACATTATTGATGTAAATTGATGTGATTAAATTAATTTACTGCTTTATCACCTGAAATGACCCAAAACGTAAAACATAGGTTGCTTGTAAAATGCGTTATTTTCTTTGTCTACAATTACTGGACTGTCTACAGTGTTATTGGCCCAATTCGGACCCCCTTCCATATCCAGAGCTAGGTTCCAGTCTACCCATCCTGTAAAGTGGTTGTTCAAATCCTGAAAAGAATGAAAAATGAAGTTATTCGTTTATATACGAATGTTTAGTTTCCGAGTAACACACTTCAATGATAGAATGTGCATACTGTTGTGCACGATACCAGCTACCCAAAATAGGCCCTCTTGTTTGCCAAAATGCAAAGCCGTTGCATGCTTCGGTGCCAATTAAAGGGAAGTCAGGAAAACGAGCATGCGTTATGTTCAATTTGCAGGCTGGTATGTATCTGTCTGAGTACCAGTGAACGGCAATGTAAGAGACGTACTGCTGAGCATCTGGATCCCTTAAAATCTACGAAAGTAATACATTATTTTCCTTTTAATATTCATCTAATAACTACTAAACAGTACCACATCTGCCCAAAATGGAAGTAACAGACGATTGTCATCTAGAATCATAATTTTAGTGTTGTTGAACGCTGACTGACGTAGTGTTGGTCCGAGATTTATTTTTAAAAAATCTCGTTGCATTGCTGGTGTGAATCCTGTTGTTTGAAATGGGTAATTAGCAATGAAACCAGTGGTTGGTTCATTTTGCATCGTCAGTGCCCAAAAATCAATGTCCTGCTTTTTATATTCCTCAAGAAATCTGAAAATATCTGTTGTAATAATGTCAGCAAAAAATACTAATAATACAATAACCTAACAAAATATTTTGCCCACGTTTCATAATAATTGTTACCAGGTTTTCCAATTATAGTTCCTTTTCCTGACATTTTTTTGTTCGTTTTCATCCAAGCTGGTGCTGACCAAGGACTGCCGAATAATTTCAATTTATTCGAGGTCTTTGTTTGTGCAATTTTTATGAAAGGAATCTAGAAACGTTGAAATTTTTTGTTTTTGCTCTGTGTACTTGCAAAAAGAATTGTATTGAAGTACCTTGTAATGAAAATCCTCTTCCGTAAGTGTGAAGTTTTGCAATTCAAAGTCACCATCCACGTCATCATATGAATACACACGTGAAGAGAAATCACAGCTAGCTATTGGCACCCTCCCGATATTATATTCAATTCCTGAAAATTAGCTTAATGATTTTATCATGCCTGAATTTATTCTCAGATTACCATCTTGACTGAAATATGAATCCATCAAGTCATTTTGTACTTTTTCTGATAGCTGTGCAATGTTCATGCCAGTGGAATCCGTAAAAGCGCCACCAAATCCAATTATACTTTGCTTGCGTATGTTTAAATCGATTGTGATTAATAAATCTAAATTTAAGTGACATTCTAATTTTGAAACAATTTTATTTTTTGCTCGAAATTGGAAAATCGTTTTGCTTTCTTATTTATGTTATAATCATATCTTACCGTCGAGTTTAGTTTTCATTTCATTACTGAAGTGAACAACACTTTGTTCCAGTCGGTCCCCACTTTTACTAGAAAGGTATATAACCACTTGATCTGAAGTGATCTCAGGAATTGGTTTCACTTTATCACAGTATGATTCATCGCATATGCAAACCGGCGAACCATGGCCAAAATCTTTCTTTTTGCATTCAAATTCGCTAATCTGATATGAAGACGAAGTTATTTCCATGTTTTATCACATTTATTTGGCATTAAATGTTTGCATATTTGATTAAAAAAAAGAAAAAGAATTTAAAATAGTATTGAACAAGTGAAGCAACTTACCACTTTATTTGCTATAAAGAAAACAGTAATAAATTTCAGCAGTACGAAATGCGTCAGTTGGTTCCACATTTGAAATTGCACATAAACTGAATTACAATGCAAATTAGAAAAATGTTGAAGGAATTTCAGTTTAAATTTACAGTTATCGCGGTTTACATTTTTGCTTAAAAGTAAAACACGTCTCTGCTCATAAAATTATCATAGCTGTGCTTCATGTTGGCAAAAATATAATGTGAAGAAGTCTGCTGAAAGTGCTATCTTATTATAGTAGAGTCAGGTGTTGTTTGACAACAGCATGCAATTAATTCACATAATTTATTGCAATTTAAGCATTTGAGGTATTTATTTATGTCAAAAACAAACGGAAAATTATAAACAAGTTAATTTTGAGTATGCAGTTACTTTTGAAGTGGAAAGATTGCAGTTTCAACTTACATTTTTTAGGAAAAGAAGATAACTTAAAAGTTTAATAATTTTGAAGCAATGCAGCTATTCCTACTTGAAAAACTACGTTGAAGTAGATAAACCTTCATCAGCAAAAGAGCCATTGCAAAAATGAGAATTACAAATAATTAACGTGTTGCTTTATGCTACATTCATTCTGCAGTTGTTCCCATGAATGTTTACTATAGTCATACAAATCATTCATAGGCTTTCATTTATGAATTACTGTATTCAAAGAAAAGCCATGTTTCAGAATGTGAATTTATGTTAAATTAAATTAAATGTGAAAATTAAATTCATGTTTAAATCAATTGTTTACATTTATTTTGTGTATTTACACATATTTCTACACAATTACAGCAACTATTTATATAAATCTTCTTGACATTGCTTATTTCACTTATAAAAGATAATTTAAAAATTAAATGCAGAAATTTATAAATAATTTAATATTTTAACTGTCATAAGACAATGCTTTAAAATCCTTTGTTGCAATAATTACGAAATAAAAATTGTACCTTTCACAAGGAATACTGTAATTTGGTTATTGTAGCAAGTTCAGCGAATGCAAAGAAATCATCACTTTATTCGCTACGGTGCTCCTTTTATTGTATTGTATTTTTTTTAATTAATTTCGATTGAAAAACTTAAATTATTAAATTTTATAGTGTTTTGTTGTCTGTGGCTCCCTCGGCTTGCAGTATTTTACCAGCATTCGACTAGAATATCGTAAAGTTTTCGCTTCGGTAAGTTTTTTTTACCTAAATTTACCTTACTCTTACAGTTTAATAATTTTGTACCTTTATTGAAATTTAATATTTTTATTTGTCTGGTAATTCAGTCAAAAATATCTATCATGTTTTTATTTAGTTTGCTTTATTGTTTGCTGTGTTGTCTAGTTGATAAATTTGTTACTGTTGTTATGTTGTTTTTTACTTTTCGAAAACTACTTTTACAAACTTTAGTTTTTATTTACGTTTAATTTATATTACTCATTAATAGTAAATTAGAGAGAAAAAAAGTTTACCTCTAAAGTTATTGCTGCACTTTAATTTTGAACAGTGTGGAGTTAAATGTTTTCGTAAAGACGTGAATTTAATGGGAAAGTGGAAATGTAAAAGTAACTGTTCTTTTTTTTCTGTATTGAAAGTTTTTTTTTGGTAAAGTATTAGGGAAGCATATTTAATATCATACAAGTTAAAAGAATAAAATTGTTTGTTCTGTGATTTTTTAATTAAACATTGATGCGAATATGATTCTATGCCTTGTTTTATGATGGTTGAAACAAATTTTATTAAATACGCTGTTTTTTTTAAACTTTATTATTAGTAGTTTTCCTTTCCAGATTTTAACATGTTATTAAATTATTAAATGTTTAAAAAAGTGCATTATTAGACGTTATCAGTTGAAAACTTTGTCAGTTTTTTACACATATGTGCGTAAAATGCTATGAAGTGTGTTGTTTAAAGTAATACTTTTAAAACCATTTGCCATATGGTTAAAAAAAAATTAAAACTGATAAAACGTATTATACTTACATTATTGTATTGTTTTAGCGTAAATTATTTACGAGTTTGGGCATTGATCCATCAAAGCAGAAGAGTTTGGAACAAATATACGAGGTATGCTCATTTACAAGTGCTGTTGCTTATTTGAAGAAAAATAAGATTTTGATTTTTTTTTCTCGCACACACTTGGATGTGATGATGTCGTGTTGAAATTTTTATTTAGGAAGACATTGCCGGAAAGAAATTTGACGACTGGAAGAATATACGCGCACCTCGACCAGAGGAATCTAATTTAGAATTTAAAGAAGCAATTTTAGATAGGCAGAGAAAAGCGAAGAATTCTTAATTTTTGGAAGGCTTATGGACCCTACTAAAGGAAATCTTACAGGTGGCGATAATCAAACATCACAGTCGGAGTTGACGTCGTCTGCATCACAACAGTTGCGTGAAGAATTGAATAATCCATTGCATGAAAAGTTACTCAACAGTCTGGTGGATTTTGGATTTTCACCAGTAGTTGCATTGTCGGCATTGTCGCAAACTGGTTTCACATCGGTCGAGGCGGCTCTGGATTGGATATTAGAGCAGCAGGAAAATTTTTCCTCGTACATTGTAGAAAGCGAGGAGGACGAAGTGTCGAATATTAGTGAGACGATGGCAGGCTACAAAATGGTCTGCATTGTGAATGCATCGTTGAAAATGGGCATGGGTAAAACAGCGGCTCAAGTTGGTCACGCTGTACTTGGTCTGTATAGATTGATGAATCGCCAGGCCGTTGCAGAGAAGGCGTTAACTGAATGGACAAATTCTGGCCAAATGAAGGTAGTGCTGAAAGGTGAAGATGCGCAGCATTTGGAAAGTTTGGAAGTGTTAGCCGATGCTCGCAAATTGAACACTTATTTAGTGCATGATGCTGGAAGAACGCAAATTGCTCCTGGTTCAGTCACAGTTTTGGCAATTTTTGGTCCAATTCCAGAAGTGGACGAAATTACTGGACAATTGCGATTACTTTGAATATTTTTTAAAATTTTAAATGTTATCCCAATGTTTACGGAAATGGAACTATGGTGCTACCATTTCAGATATTCTATCCAAGTTTCTCATATTATTTGAAATTAACATCACCACGATAGTTTCAAATAAAATATTTTGTTAAAGAAGGTTACTTTGTTTATTTGTTTTATCATATATTTATATTATTATATGTATCTTATAATCAAGGGTATAGTTTTTGATACATTACACTGTATGCCGCTCGACCACGATTCGTTTCTGCTTCTACATCTTGTTTTAGGTATCCATTGTTCAGCATATACAAGTTGCGCCGTAACTGAAATACAATTGTAGGTAAATGTTGAACGACGCGAGATTGTTTTTGCTGATTAATTTAATTTACCTCATATACTTCGAGTTTGGAACCAAATGAAACTTTTACAAAGTTGTTCAATTCTAAATCCACGTAACCATTCTGCGCCATGCCGAATTCAACTAGTGAATAACCAGCTGAATTTGTAGTGATGAATCCCACCAGTATTTGCGGGTTCGTCCGAGTTCGGTTCTTCACCATCAAAAAGCCCCATTCAAAGTGGCCAAGAGAACCGTTTGGCCAGTACGTACTTCCACTGAAAAGAAAAAAATGAAAAATTCTTATATATTGCAAAGAAGAAAATATTGCAGATGTCATCTTCTGATGTATATCTGTATACACTGTAAGGGAATGTTTATAAAATACGAAAAATGATGACATGAAAAAGAGTAGGGAGATTGATGCAAGTGATTTCTTTTTCAGTTGTGATGGGCTTGTCATTCGTTATTATTGCAAAATTGCCTTCCGGCTCATTGAATACGACTAACGCACTAACTTGGCTATATCATGATGGGCTAGTTTAGTTTGTCATCGCTTGGGAGTGGTCGAAAGTGGCTTTCACATCTTTCTCTTGTGTTTACTGATCTCTGTTACATGTAAGTATTATTATTATTATTATTGAAATTTTTGTTCTAAGTGCTGGTATGTATGTCGGTATAGGTATATGGAATGAGATCATCAATTTACTTTTCAGTTACATTATATTACCATTACATGTACTTAAATTATCAGTTCCAAATTTTTTTTTGTAAAACGACTATAGGTACAGTAGATTTGGAAAGTTTGTGAAACAATATAATTTGAAGGCAATGAAAATTGAAAGGGTTAAAATTTCAACTGATTCTAAGAATGAAGAGAAGTGGGAAACGAATTTCCGCAGGCCATGTTTTTTTTCTTCTTAGTTTTTGGTTTTCTTAATTCATGGCAGGTTTTGTCTTTTGATATAACTGTCTATTATGAAGATACATATAATACTTTTATTTCACTTCCTTTCCATATTTTTACTTAAGTCAATATCTCTTTTTGATATGCTTATATTGTAGCATGCAAACAGTCGTTGTAGCTCTAAAGCAAGTTGTAAAATTAATTTTTCGGTCAATAGAAAATGTAATTTTTTTTTCTGTATAAGTTGATAGGTTTGTAAATTTTGATGAATATATTTTGAAATAGAATTTCATTTTAAAAAATTTATTGAAAATTGTTTTCTCACTGCTGAATTTACTTAACGCATGTCAACACTATCCTGTTGTTTGCTAATGATTGTCTGCTATGGAAAAATGTAGAGAATGTTGATTGTCATGTGCTGTCATTGGAGCGATGCTTGATTGCAGATTGTGATTCCCCAATCTTAGTGTACACTGACTATTTATCGTTAGGCAAATTTTAGCAAATTAAGGGACCCTGGAAAGCGGTCAGCACGAGTAGCGAGATTTGCAACTGATAAATATGTTTAGTAAAATTGTCAGACAGAAAGCACTCACGTGAAATTCAGACTTCTGGCACCAAACTGAGGCAAAGGTTCGATACCAAAGTCAAGAATCATGCCTGTTGGAAGCACGTCGATCCCTTTTCCGGTTACATCGACAGATCGCCATTTTCCAAGCAAATTAGCAACTGGCACCAAGTCGACTGGCAACTTTTTTACATCATATTCTAAAGAGTTTTAATTTGATAATTTATTTTTTAATCTATTCATTTTTCATTTTACTTGGATTAACACCGGCAAAAGCAATAGAACTTAATGATCCGAAATAAAGAATGCATCCGAGGAAAAAATGATAAGTGTGTGCCATGAAAAGTGCTGAATTAGCCGCTTGATGAGGTTTAAAAAGCTGAAGAAGCTGTTTCACAGGCTGAACAATTACCGTTGAATAAAGCTCTTAGTCAAATGGCAGAGTTGAAACAGAACAGGTTCCAAATTGGGCTTTGTTGGCATTGTGCTCTAGTTATTCAGTTGTTGTTGTTGACCTTAATTGCTGGCCTACCTAAGATAGATATTATTCAAGCATCATCCAAGTTCTAGCAACCTTCTGGGTACATGTTCGACTGATGACCTTGTGCATGTGATATGGTCGATTTTTTGTATTCTGCTCTTTTAAATGTTTAGCAATATAGTATCTGGTAGAAGTAGCTGAATTTAATTTAAATTAACAATGATCAAACAAGATGTACACATGATGAATTAATAAACCTTGGAAGTTAGTTTTTTTTCACTATCAACGTTTTCATTATAGATTTTCTTTACAGTTCTTGTATTTCATTACTGATGCCACAATTTGTGTAATTCAATAACTGAATAATATGAACATTTTTCTATACTCAAAATGCATACTATTTAACTTATTTATCAATGATATTTTATTCAGAAAGAAAAAAAACTTCACGGAATGTTAATTTCACTAATCGCCGAAACTGTGCAAATAATAATTGTGAAAAGCAGAAATAATTGCAAATGAATCTGACTGCATTTTAGGTTGAAGTTTGTTAATTATATTAATTAATTAATAATTACAATTTGTTTATTTATTTTTAAAAAGAGGTAACAATTCGTTTATCGAATAATATTTACCAGTGGTCTGTTGTTTCCTTTTACATTACATTTAAAGTAAGTCAAGATGAACTTTAATTTAAGATAAGGTTTTTTAAACGGGTCTGGGGAGGGGGTTGGCAATTATTCTTGACATTTTTTAATTGTTTAAAATTTACAAGTTTTCCACGTAGGAAATAGGTCTATGATGAATGTGCATTCGTATTCTTAGTTGCACCAGATGGATGAAGATGTCAGGTTAGCTGTGCACGCGGTCAGGTCAAAACACTTTCTGTTGTGTTGAAATTGAGAAGTAAACAAAAGCGTACATATGCGTACAGACGTAAAATTATTGTTCAAAGTTTTATAAAATACTAAATTTTAAGTGAAATGAAATCAAGATTTATGGATTTGCAGAATTATAAAAACATGCAAGTTACGAAAAATCTTCAAGCAGACGTTACATTAGCTTACCTAATTTATATTGTTTTTGCTGAATGTGTGTTTTCAACTGTAGATCGATCGGTCAACTAAGATCTACTATGTCAGATTAATTTCATATTGATAGGAAATGATAATAAGAAAATATGCGACATGCTTTTTAATTAGGTTTTACGCTGTAAGTGATATAATAACTGATACTGTATTCATATGTATACGGCGACATTTTTATCAAAAACTTGAAATATTAAAAATTGTAAATTATAAAAAATTTTAAATGAAATTTACATATTAAGGGAGAAAAGCAGGCCATTTATGCATTCATGATATGTTAGATTTTTGTTTCCTGTTTAATCAATAGAGAAAAAGAAAATTCAAAGATTACATTTTTATTCAAAGTTAATAATTTTTGAACTTTGAAAAGTAGAGTTCAGATTGAACACACATAGTACAAACAGTTGAATTGTGTTAAAAGTTGCTTTAGTTGTCTGTTTTTTGAATTTTTGATATTAAAATAATTTATCAGTGCAAAACGCGGCATACAGTTGTAGTTGCAATGATGCAATTATGAAACACCTTAACTTACTGTTTGCTGATTGTAATCTAGCATTTATTTGGATATTGATTTGATGATTCATTTTTTTTCTTTTCCAAACATGGTCAGAGAATTAGTGGACAGCTTTATTTACACGCCACAATTGTTAATGTGATATTGCAACTTTAGGAGAACTATAACAAATAGGCAGTTTGTTGACTTGGAACTTTTTAATTTGCCGCCAACCTTTAATATTTGGTTCTTTGACGTCCCCCGTCTCCCCTCCCATATATTGTCGTGCATTTTCAGCTTTCTGTTACAAAACGTTTGCCAAAGTCTAGGTAGAGGGTTATTTGAAAATTTATCGATGAACAGTCAGCGCCAACGCCCACGTCCAGACAAATTATTCAGTTTGTTTTACAAGTAACTGTATAGCAGTGTTCTAAGTTTTATTTCAGCATTTATTGAAGTTTCACGTAACTTCACAAAGTCATTTCTTTGTTTGTTATTCAGCTGTAATAATTATGCAAAGTTAAAAATTAAATTGGGAAGAAATCAAGCTAATTTGATCAGTATTTTGTTCCGCATCAGTATTTTCAAATGAATAATATGCTTTTATTTAAACTGTTCTTTTTACTGTTCTGTTGTTCAGTTTTCTTCTTTTCATATTACAAACAACTGCCTAGATTTTCAGGTGAAGAAACGAAGAGAAAAAATGTTCTCGAAACGCCGGTCAAAATTAACCTTATCTCCAATGGTAAAATCATCTAAATGGAAAATTTGGTAAATTTATTTACATTCACTTCAGCAAATGCCAATCAACAAATGCGTGAATTCAGACTATTCATTTAGGCATCACAGGAACGCTTCTGATGAAATAGCTTCTCCAACAGAAAAAAGTACAGTATCTGAAATATGTAAGAAATATTTTAAAATTTTTTGTTAACAAATGTTAATGTATTTTTGAAAAATTTCTTCTAACTTGTTTTCATTTCATCATCACGCGATGCTCTGAAAGTGGCAACTTTAAGTCATTATCAATTTATTCACTGATCTTAGTTATGGAACTTGAAAATCATAAAATGATTTATAAATGTTCAGTCATTTATAAATGAACATTCCACACAGTTTAAAATACGTGCGTTTCAGTTTAAAATCAGTTTTCATTTAATTTTGCTATTGAGATTATATTTTCAAAAAAACTGATTTTAATTTTTTAAAATAATTTATCATGTTTTGTGGAGAACATGAAAATGAAGTTACAGTCTGATTGTGTTTTTCAAACGTTTTAAAGAAAATTTTATTCAGCACACTCCTTTAATATTTTTATAGCCTTTTTTATTTTCAAAATTGATTTTTGATAGGAATAATTTGAATTTCGTCGCTTTTATTTAAAATTTTCCAAGTAATTGTCTTTCCGTAATACGCGTCAGCTTTGCTCTATTTGAAGAAAGTGTAAAGCAAATTACCAAATAAATAAATAAATGAGAAATTTGGGTTAAAATTAATTTATTTTTCGTTTTATTTAAAGAATATTTTTGATTTTTATTTCAGCAGTGTGTAAGTAATAAAAATGGGCATGCTGCAATTATTGATTACTGATGCGCAATGAAACACATCATCATTGTAACTGTTGAAATTAGAACAAAAAATATGCATTAAATTTTATTCCAGCATTCTGTTTCAGAAAATCAACTGACTTGTTGTCTTGAAAGTGTAACTTTTAAAAGTGAATTTAATGCTAAGAAAAGCACCGTGTTGTCACTTCGTGGGTGATTCATTTTTTTTGAAATAAATTTTATTTCATTGTAATAGATAAGTTTCACAAAACAAAATTTTCTGCTTTACAATACACCTTAAACATTGTTGGCTAATTGATATCTGATTGCTAGCTAGTTAATTTTATTGGGTTAGGTAAACTTTGTTTGTTTGTTTTCTGAACAAAATCCCTCTCAGCTTAAAAGAAATGCAAAGTTTGAAATGTTTAAATTTAAAAATAAAAAAGAAGAAGCGTTCTATTTTTCTTCAATTCAATGATTTGAATGCTTAAGTGTTGCATTTGAATAAGCTGTGAAAATGAGGTCTTTCAAGGACAACGAATATACACACATAAATATGTATATATATTTATGTATATATGTATAACATTTGGTGGTTGCTATTTGCGAGAAGTAACTAGTTTCGCAACAATTTGTTCTAGTTTGACAAACAATGAAAAGTGAGAAGCTTGTTTTGCTGCTCAGCAGATGATTATGCACATAAGAAATTTGCTGACAATGTTGATGTGATGATGAGTCATTTGTTCTTTGTATTGTCGTTTCAACTTTACAGTAGACCTTTATGAAATGCAACAGCAGGTTGCAAAAGAAGAACGACTGACCATCACCACAGAGTTGGATTGGAGGCTTTTCGATCGATTTTTGCTTATTTATCGATCGACACCATTAGCTTGAGCAGGCCGTTTCGATGATGTTTATCAAAAGCTCTGTTCCAGCTTCTCCTGGTGCCGATTGAAAGCGTAGTTTTGAAAGAAAAAAAAGCTTTACGTATACTCGCAAGTGTCGATTTCAATGTTCACATTTGCAACTTTGAAATAGCAATCTCCAGTTTGGTCATTTCTGCAATTACACTTGTTGACCATTGTCGGTGAACAGAGCAAGCACAACCAGTGATGAAGCAGGCATATTGTTTGGTTGTTCATCAGTTGAACTTAACACACGTGCTCTGGCTTTTTCTTCATTTCAAATTTTCCTATTCACTTCATTTCTGCAAGTCGATTGATTATTCAATTTCCCAACTTAACAGCTTTTCTCATATTTGCTTCATTTCAAAATTAACCTTCAACTCCATGCTATTATTATTCTGTTTTGGTTGTTTTGTTTTTAAATTTTATCTTTATTATTTCATGATTCATTTCGTTCAATACGTTTTGATCAGGAAAAAGATAATCACAATCGGCAGAATAGATTTCGATGAATAAGTATTTGTTGTGTTGTTTCTTTGTTTTTCTTTTACGTATACGCTTCCTAATTCACAATTTGTGTGTCATTTCATTTGCACACGCATAAATATATATATATACATCTATTAGCAGTAATAGATTTTTCACTTTTCCAATGCAATTAATTGCTAGCTAGTTGGTTGGTTGGCTGACTGACTAGCTGGCTAGAAGCTATCAGATTGTCGCTTGACAGCTCATGTGTTCGTGTTAGTAGTAGTTGAATGTTCAGTTGTTGAATGTTTGAATTTGCATTATTCATTAATTGTTAAATTTCTTTTTTTCATTATTCTCCTTTTCTGCTTGACAGTTTTGCAAACTTTCATTGTGCTTACATTTTAGCGAATTGTTTTCAGCAAACAATAATAGGAACATGTTGTGATTGGATGAAATTCAATATTTCATTTCACTTTGCTTTTTTGTAATTCTTAAGAGAAAGTGTATTTTTTGATTACTTCAATTGAATGCAATAGCTATTCTACCGCTAAACCTACTTGCAGATTGTTAATTAGCTTTTTCAAAAAAAAAATGTAATAATCGAATTTTTCTAAATCAAATGGTATGTGAACAATTTTTTCAAATCATTTTTCAATAAAAATTTAAAGATGGCTAAATTTTATGATTGTCGAATGTCAACTTTTGAGCAACTGACGTGCTGGAGGAGAAAAATTTGTGCTCTCTTTTGCTAAAGCAGTGTGCTTTGCATTTTGCAATTCCAAGCACACTGCTTTAGCAAAAATGCAATTGGAGATCGTTTTCTTGTTCCATCCGCTTGTTCTGCTGTTGCAATTTTGTCTGATCTTGTGGTTCGTTTCCTTTGTTTAATTCGCTGTCTTTCTTCTTGGCAGACAGCGGACAGTCGATTGGCAGTTCCGCTTTCTGTTCTCTTCAACAGGAGAGGACTGCTGTTTTTCCATTGGTTGATTCTCTTATTGGGAAATTGATTTGTCCATTTAGCTGATGATGTTGGTTCAACAATGCTGATAGTGTCGGCTATGTGAAAGGAGTGGCAACGTCGGGCTACTACGTTCAACTGCTTCAGCTGTCGCAGTCGCCAAGCGACGACGCCTCCTCTTTCTTGCTTAAACTTAAGCTTAAGCTTAAGCATACTACTGTGTGCGCGCTTGTGTGTCTTGAGCTGCCAAGCTGAAAACTCAACGCTAACTTATAAAATTCATGCTTGACAATTTTGAATCGTGTTCAATTTAATTAATTAATTTATTTTTGTTCAATTTTTTCTTCTTTTTGTTTTTCAAAAATAATATTAATTCTTCAAAAGTGAAAATATTGTTTCTTTATAGCGATGATTTCTACCAAGGAACAGGATAACGAGGCGAGCAACGCCCATCCGGAAACTGACAATAAAGAAAATAATTTGATGCAAGCAGTGAACGGATTGATAACAGAAATAGCAAGAGAATTGTCCGACAACAAAGACAACAACACTGCAATTGATGAGCATCCGGTGAGAAAGATTGTAATTCATTAATTATTAATTATAAAAGAAAAAGAATTTTTTTTTATATTTATTTTTTCACTTTATTGAAATTATTATCATTTTATTTCAGTAGCATTATACAGCTGTAACAAATCAAATGCTTGACAACTGCAACAGCAACACATGTGTCCTAGAATTGAATAGCAATTCTAGGAAATTGTTGTCAAAGTGATATTTGATTTGTAAAACTTGGGATTGGCTTTTTGTGTAAGAAAGCAAATAAATTTTTGAAACAAGGGCAGATATAGACAGACATTTTTGCTAGTTGGAAAAATTGACCATTGCACGGGCGTGTGTTAAAATTGCATAACCTAGCAGTTTTATTTGTATTTCTAGAAAACGGATAAAGATTCCACTCCGCCGGATAATAAATTGCCAAAAGAAGATAATCAGGTAGATTGATTTTGTCAGTTTGATTTGCATTGTTGTACAAGTTGTTTTCAAATTGTCGACAAGTGCTTTCAATGTATATTTTCTGCTTGTCGCTAAAATAGATTTCAAATTTGATTGAATTGAATGAAGAAGCTAATCTTGTAGAATCCTGAAAAAGAAAAATCAGAAACTTCTCCTGCAGGTAAAGATAAGGAGAAAGAGAAAGATAAAGATACGAATGCAAATCGAGAACTGAAACCGACGCCGGATTCTGATCAAGAGGAAGAAGAAGGAGAAACTTTTACTGTAAAATATATCACTCATTTGACAAGTGATACAGGTCCAGTAGAGGTAAATAAGCTGAATATTATTATTATTACAACTGAACTGAACTGAACTGAACTGCTTTTATTAATAATTTTAAAGTAATTTATTATTGGCCTTTTATGGTTAAGGGTTATGGAGAGAATTAGTATGCTAATTAATTACAGTGCAATTGTTTGAATTCGTTTATTATAATTAGTGTTTGTTTAGTTGACTAAGAAAAAACAGGCTTTAATTTGAATGTGGATTTAAATTTGAATAACTTATTTATAAACAGCTTAAATACGTT
This sequence comes from Trichinella papuae, assembly GCA_001447755.1. NCBI lineage: Eukaryota > Metazoa > Nematoda > Enoplea > Trichinellida > Trichinellidae > Trichinella > Trichinella papuae. Next base: position 13,237 of record JYDO01000025.1, on the reverse strand, counting down.
GTTTTTTTTAATTAACAAGTGCATTAGAATGTAAATTGTGAAAATATACACTGGAATTAAAATGATTTTATTTAAATGAAAAGATTTCAGTTTATGCGTATCATTCATTCATTATCTGTTGATTTTAAGCTGTTTGTTTGTTTGCTTTGTTGATTCAATTCAGTATGAAAGAGATCCAACTAATGCAGTGCTGTTCCGGTTAACTATGCGAGTGATGCAATTTCTTGTTTATCTTTTCATTATTAAATTTAACTTCTTTGATACTTTCTTGCATACTTTTTTGCCGAATAAATAAGTTAGTGCATTGTTCAGATTAAGATTTGTTTATTGAATTTTTGAATGGAAAAGTTGATTGAAATTCTATCCGTTAGTTATTGTAGTTGATTAATTAGATAAATGTAAAATTAAGCATTACTGTTGTTGTTTATTATGCTTAATGTACTTCTTGAACTTGAGTGCTATTTTGTGCAGCTGCAGTACTACCACCGACCGATTAATGAACACACTCTAAATTACTTTTAGAAGGATTTCATGCTTGGTGATAGTGGAAGCAGCGAACAAAATAAAGGTAGAACATCTTCTTCTTCCAACGACACTGATCAAGAATACGAAAAGGTAATGCATCGTTTTGTTTTTTTACTTTATTTATTTTTATAAATTTTTTATTATTGAAAATGAAAATTCTTTTTTCTTTTTAGTTTCAGCTAAGATTGTTTGAAAATTCACACTGCATGCCAATTTATCTGTTATCAATTGAGCAATTTTCCAACTATTTTTCTTTAGTAAATAGATGAATAAGTGAATTGAAGAGCTCAGCTGAGGCTCAAGCAGATAATTGATCTATTTGATTTTAATATTAAATTTTAAAAGTGCATTTAATACTTATTTGATACGATGTTCGTTATTGTTGTTCCTTAATGTAAAAGTTATTTTTTGTATTATTCTTTATAGTTTGATGATTTGGTGAACTTGTGCTCTGGGAAGATTGCTTACGATTCAGTACCATCGGTCGAGGCAAACAGTTTGAAACTCAAGCCGGACAATTTACTACCGACGCTTGTTGGCCAAAAAGAGGAAATCGTATCTCCTGATGAAGTGAGGAGTCTTTTTATTTTACATTTAAAATATTCTCAACCAAAGTTGTTTCAAGTTTGAAAAACTCGAAACTGGAGATGTGAAATCAAAGAATTTGGTAGAAGAGCTGAAATCACAACAAGAAGGCACCCAATTATTCACAGATGCCGAAGTAAAATTGATAGAAACAGAGAAGCCGTTGTTAAACATCCAACAAGAAGCGGATTTGTTTGATTTAAAAGTAATTTTCATTTTCATTTATACAAATTTATAAATACGTTTTGAACTGCTCTGTAATTCTTTGATCTTGATTCAGTACTTTATTACTATTATTATTTAAATTTAATTTTTATTTATAAAAATAATTCGAACATTTTTCATTAAATACAATTATTTAATATAAATAAAATGTTTGCCTGTTTGAATTTGCTATAATATTGTTATATAATTTGTAGAATTTTAAGAATGCAGAAAATTTTGAGAAGTTTTTCCCAGAGAAAAGTGATTCGAAGAATAATGAAGTAAGCTATTTCAGTTCAAATTATCGAATAGTTGCGTTGAAAATTTATTTTTTTAAATGTTTTCCGGTTGATTTATTGTTTGAAATTGAAATGCAATTTATAAATTGATGTGCATGTTTCTTTTGTATTTTTGTATATGTTTTTTCTTCATTTTTTTACATTTTACTGATGATGATTTTTGTTAATTTGAAATATAATTTTATTGAAGTAATAATGTATGAAATTGATTTATCAGGATTTGTCGAAAGAAAAGAACACGATTCAACAAAGTTCAGATGTGCAGTCACCGTTAGTGAATTTTCTGGTAAGTTTTGACTGTAATTTTGAGGTGAACTTTTATATTTGTTAAAATAAATATTGGACAAAGTTGGTTGAATGGATTTTAGCATAAAAAAATGTTATTCTGCAGCAGCTTTAAAGCAGCATTTACAGTGATGACAAACTTTTCTTGTTGTTCAGGAAGAAAATGTTGGTTTTGTGGTAGATAAAGAAAACAAATTGCAGTCCAGTTTATTTGATGAATTGGAACATGCTTCTCAGGTAATTAAACGAAAAAAACAATATAAAATATTCATTATCAGTGGTCGTCATTATTCATTTATCGTTGATGTGTTGGTATGTTGTTAACATTTCTATATCTTAGATTATTGGGGCGACGGAGGAAAAATTTCAGAACAAAATTTCCGATAACAGTGAAGTTGACGAATTTCTTTTTCCTGCATCTGAAGTTTCAAACGTTAACAGAGAAGTTCGAGTTGAGGAGCAGAAAAAGCATCATCTCGAGAAACATGATCAACAAGACGACTCGACGTGCTCGCAACCGACTTTACATCGCCTAGATAAAATGATGTTATCAGATGATGAGAACAAAGGAAAAGTCTATCAGCCAGTATTAGATCAACATGCTAGACCATGGCTATCACGAAATTATGTAGATCCTGCTGGTGAGCAACTACTATATTATGAATTACAATTATGCGTCATCGATATATTTGAACTTGTAGTTTACGATTTATTGCGATGGAAAAATCCAAAAGTCACAGGCGTCACTGTGGCTCTGATTGTGATGGCTTTTATTTTTGTCAGTCAGACTTCGATGGTTGCTCTGTTGGCTTACTGCGGTTTGGCAGGCTTTGCAATTTTATTCGGCATGGAAGGTCTGAAAGCTGTCAGCAGCAGGATTGGACGACCGGTTGCCTCTGTAAATTTGACGTGAGTAATGTATTATGAATATTAAGTAAATTGTATTTTTGAATTTGTGTTCGTTTTTAGGAATAACTTATTTGATGGACAGAAACTTCCACGCGAAAGAATTCATGCCCAAGTGGATGTCGCTTTGGAAGAATTAACTAAGGCATTAATTTGGATACGATCAGCCATACTTGTTGAACGAAAGAACGCTTCTTTGATGCTATTTGTTATGTTGTTCGTTTTGACATACATTGGTCATTGGTTTTCGGCATTCGGCATGCTTTGCATCAGTGAGTTGTTTGTGTTTGTGTATATTTTCAAAAATTTTCGAAGCAAGTGAAATAAATATCTACAACATAACTTTTTTTATTTCACCATACGTTGATTTTTTTAGGCGTTGTGTTGGCCTTTTCTTTGCCTTACATTCTGCACAACTATAATTCTGAGATCTCTGCATACGGAAGTTTGGCGAAAACTCAAGTGGAACAGATTGTACGAACAGTGGATGAAAAGCTACCCTTTTTGGGTCTTTCAAAAAAGTCCTAAACTCGATTTGTTTGTTTTTTTTTGCTTTTTGCTTTAGTAATTGTTACACTCATGTAATGTGTCTGCTTTTATTTATTTAGCACAACAATAACCACACCCAGCATTTAAAGGAATGCCTATTTAATATTCATTATATGTTTTCCTTCAATTTTCCGTTTTTTGTGTATTAGTGTATATTCAGTAAATATTATTTTACTTTTTTATATACTATTTTTGCTTATTTGAGGTTTATGACACGTCAGAAATAGCTAGGCAAGTTGGACGTGCCACTGCCATTCATTCGGCAGTCTTTTGCTATTTATTATTGCTGAGTGAACGGACTCGTTATTGCTCTAATCCAGTGATTCTCAAAGTGTGGGTCGCGACCCACTGGTGGGTCGTGAGCAGATTTTGAGTGGGTCGCGTAAAACATTAAAGTAAGAGGCGGGGTGGTCTTTATGTTCATCAAAAAAGTTTTACTCATTGAAAATTGTTGGATGAACAATTAAACTTTGATTCAGTTACCGATTACCTGAGAATCACTATTTCTGTCTGGTTTCTCACAGCACCCTGATGTTGTGGGTACTGGCATATTCACAAAGGCGAATGAATAATTAATCGATTTGTGTGAAGTTTATTCGTTTAAAATGAGTTTTGATCGTGAAAGATTAACACAGTTTTGACTATCAGTTTAAAACACATATCCAACTGTTTTNGAAATTGGATTTTCAGCAATATTGGAATTAAAAGCAAATTTCGAAATAAGCTACAATTATCCAACATCTTGCGTCTAAAACTAACACGTATTAGTGTGGACGTCAAAGAAGTCATCAATCAAAACAGAAAACAAGCCCATTTGTTCGCGTACACCTCATTATGCACTTAACTAATAAACTTATACGTTATAATTAGGTGTATTTATTAAAAAATTTAAAAGTATTAAACTCATATTGTTTATTTAACCGCCTTGCCTTTTAAAATATGCATTGCAAGTCGGTGGGTCGCAAAAAATTGCCGTTTTCTACAGTGGGTCGCAGCCCAGAAAAGTTTGAGAACCACTGCTCTAATCAATGATCAAACGTTGGTCTCAACGCTAAGAAATAAATGAAAAAATACACGATAGATTTACTCGAATGATACCTCGACCACAGCTTATTATTATTCACAGTATGAATGATGTTGATGTTCTTCGGTATTAATTGGAATCGTTAAGCACTGCCATTAGCTAGAAAGCTACACGTCACGTCTGATATGTTAGTTGTAGATTTTGGTGACTAGTGAAATCTTTAAATTTACTAGTCATTATTCGACGAGCTTTTCTTCATTCACTTATTCAGGCGTACATGGTCCAGTTGTAGACTCTCTGAGAATCTAGGTGAGTGTGGTGGCTTAGGTTCCGCATTCAGCTCATCGCATTCACTAGCGTTCTTCTGCCACGAATGATTTTTTCTGCTGTTCTTCTCTCTCTCTCTTCTAATTGCTTCTTCTTTCTTCTATGTTGGTTTTTTCGTCAATACTTTTCTGTCTGTTTCCTCTATCCCATTCATTTTCTTAACTCTTCTTTTATTCCCTCTCTCCGTCCCTCACTCCCACCCCCCCCCTATCTCTCTCTCTTCCAGCTCATTAGCTGCTATAACAATCCTATCCTTTGGACTTTTCATTCTCACTCACTGGCACCTTTTGCTTGATGAACATCTGCATCACTGCTAATAAATACATCAGTACTGACTTTCCAAAATGGCGTCTACCAGAGCAGTGTTTTGCTTTCTTAACCGCCAGTCGCTTGGTACGACAAACCAACAGTTGATCCATTTCCGTTTTACTCGATGCAATTAGGAAACACAACGCTCAGGATTCCAGTGATAAATATCGGTTCAAACTTAGCATTCTGCAAATTGTTCTGAAACGATTTTGCTCAAGCACCGTCAGCAACAGCAGCTGCTTGGCATTTTTCAATACAAGCTGCGAGTAGTATCTACCTTTAAGTAGACTAAAAAAAGAGGAAAAAATCTCAGTATACTCTACAGTTAAATATTTGTATAACTAGGTTTGCACTATGAATAGGAATACGAAATACTACTCACGCTTGTTTTTAGCTTAAAAAACCTGGCCTGTTGAGGTATTCACATGCATTTTATACATAAATTCTATTTATCAGTAGTTTTTTTATGTTAAAAACCCAAAAAAATCAGCTAACGGGCTCACCTACACTTTTAATACGAAAATTGACTTTACGATTTTATTATAAATAACTGATCTGGTTTCTCAATATTTATTTATAGTTTATATTTAATGCACTTTACGAAAGATTTGATGGTGTGCATCATATTAATTGTAAATATTCAAAATTAACATTTTTAATTACAGTAAGACTTCACTATAACTTAATTTTATTACAGTAATAAGGTTATCAAAAATAATTTATTATTTTGGAAATGAGAATTCTTCAATTCTTTCCAATGATTTTAATGTTTCTTTTTTATTCTTACTACTCACATGATATTGCATGTAAGACGTCCAATTGATGTCTCAAAATAGTGCGCTTACTGTACAGTGATGTTGAAAGTCAAGCATTAACATTTATTATGGTGATAATTTTTGATCCGCATTGGTTACTTTTTGAAATTGGCAGATAATACTGGCGCATTTTCTATCAGGTAATGATATTTGTGTTGAAATTCTCATTTGAAGTATCATTACTAACTGACCCACTTTGAATAAAATTGTGTATCGTTAATTCAGCTTTTCAGTCCACTTAATAATGATTCTTATTTTTTTTATGTTTACCATTATCATTGTTTTGTTTTGTCATTTATATTATAATTTAATGTTTCCAGAACAGTTTTCTTTAATACAAAGTAAATTATTTGGTGTAAATAAATTTGACTATTGAAATTGTTTTCCAGTTTATAAGCTGCTCGTTTTGATGAAATGATCTGATACTTTCATCGGTGTGCATTTGACTGACTCTGCGAATGATGATTGAATGTAAAAATTGTAACTTGACAATTTCTAAAATTGAATAAGAGTTTTGTTACTTTACATTTCCAATAGCAGACGAAATAGCGCAGATGTTTTTGCCGCTTAATTTAAGTGATTCTTTCTTTTGGATGTTATTTTTGTATGTACTTTGCTTTTTTTCTTTAATCAAGTATAAAGTGTATATTTTATGGTTTAAAATACTGATTGTTTCTGCAAGGCTTGTGAATGTGTAAAAGAAGTCAAAATATTTTCTTAAGGTTTTTTTTAATTTTTACAATTCTGTTATAAGCAGTTGATATTTATCCCGATTGAAAGTAACATGTAAAAGTAATGTTTAATTGACAATTTGTGAATGCATAGTTTAATGTGAAAACAAAGAGATCAGTTGAACTTCAATTTCAAGCATGCTATTTCGCATATTATTTCCTCGTAAGAGTTATGCGCATTATTAAACGTCTGTTTGATCTGTCCAGCATTAATAACAACTCTCTTTTGACCATTTGTCGAAATTTTAGCAGTTGTCCTATGATGTTTGCTTCATGAAACGCATAACTTTACGCTGATGCTATGCTCAGCATGTGAGCTTTATAATTAGTTCAGAACTTCAGGTAGCTTCTTTTCTTTGACCGTTGCACATGGCTGTGGAAGTTAATAAGCAGAGTTTGGTCAGTGTTATTTTGGGCGCCCAATGGGGTGATGAAGGAAAAGGAAAGATTGTCGACTTGTTGGCTCCAAAAGTTGACATTGTCGCCAGATGCCAGGTAAAAATGATTAACCAGAATGTGAGCAGTATGTTCGTATTGAGAACTGTTTCAGGGCGGTCACAACGCTGGTCATACGGTTGCGGTTGATGATAAAGTTTATGACTTTCACATCATTCCATCTGGTATCGTGCATCCTAGGTGTATTGCACTGATTGGTAAAGCAAAGTTTTATTTGAAAGTATGAGAAAAAGAAGTTTTTTTCAATTTTACGCAAATCAGGTAGCGGTACTGTGGTTCATTTGCCCAGTTTTTTCAACGAATTGGAGAAAAATGAAATCACAAAATTGCCAGATTGGAGCAAGCGAATTGTCATCTCCGACAGAGCGCATCTAGGTGATCGTTGCTTTGGATTTTTGAGTGTACATTTAATTTTTTCAAATTTATTTCTTCTGTTCCTTTTAGTTTTTGACATGCATCAAATTGCTGATACGATGGGCGAAAAGAAAAGAGCAAATTCGAAGTGACTTTGATTAGTGCCTTTTTTCTGTTTGTTTTTCTTGGTTTATTTATTTATTTATTTATTTTTAATTTGGCATGTACAGAATTGGAACCACCGGGAAAGGAATTGGACCCACGTACGCATGCAAAGTACGCGCGTTTGAAGTAACTGTTTGTTTTAAAGGCGCAAAATTGCAAACTGTTTAAGTGTTGGAGAAATGGAATACGGTTGGGCGATTTGGTTGGCAATTTCAACGAATTTAAATCGAAATTTCAACAATTGGTCTTATTTTTGAAAGCACAGTTTCCCGACTTGAATGTTGATGTGGACGAAGAGTTGAAAAGATATCAAGTAATGCTTCTGAGTTTTAAAATTCCAATTCGAGCAAATGATACGTTCGTTTTTTTTCTTTTGAGAACTATGCTGAAAAGCTGAAATCCTTAAATTTGGTGCATGATACAGTTTTTTACATGCACAAAGCTCTGACTGCTTCACCAGCAAAAAGTGTCCTTGTTGAAGGTGCCAACGGTGCTTTGTTGGATATTGATTTCGGTAAGTAATTAATTTCGGCTATGGTGATTTGATTAGGATTCTATATTTCTTGACAACAGGAACTTATCCATACGTGACTAGCAGCAATTGTAGTGTGGGTGGTGCTCTGACTGGATTGGGCATACCCCCTTGGCGTGTCGGTATGATAATAGGAGTAGTGAAAGCTTACGAAACTCGCGTTGGTGACGGTCCGTTTCCAACAGAGCTGAATAATGCAAGCTTGTTTTCATTATGGAAATCGTATTTGTTGGTTTCTACGGTTTCGTATAAATTTAGGAAATTGGCGATCGTTTACGCGAAATTGGCCACGAATATGGCGTTACTACAGGCCGACCCCGCCGTTGCGGTTGGTTAGATATGGTTTTGCTGAAATACAGTATTATGATTAATGGATTTACACAGTATGTGTTTGTATATTTATGAGCATTTTGTTTGTGTTTGTTTGATTTGCTCTAAATTTTATTTTCAGTCTTGCTTTCACAAAGTTGGACGTGCTTGACAATTTTGATACAATAAAAGTAGCTGTAGAATACAAAAGAAACAACGCTGTTGTTGACGCTCCTCCAAGTAAATAATTGAAAAAAATAATACCAAATTTGTTTCATATTATTTTTTAGTATGCGTATCGCAGTTCAAAGACATTGAAGTAGTGTATGAAACGTTTCCAGGGTGGCAACAGAGTACGACGAAAATAACTACTTTTGACGAATTACCGATAAACGCTAAATGTTATGTTCAAGCGGTGGAAAAGCTTGCAGGAGTGCCAAGTATGGCTATTTTCTTTTTGTTCGTATATCACTTCATTGATAATAACTTATATTTCAGTTGCATGGATTGGTACTGGGAAAGATAGAAAAGCGATTATTAGCAGCTCAAAATTCGACATTTGAAACATTTAACCTTATCAATAGAATTCAAGTTCAGCACTTCGAACTGGCGTTTTGCTTTTCCAGTAATCCGAATGCGACAATTCAGTTCAGAATTTGAATTTCAACATGTAGTTGATTTTGAGAAGAAAATTTATTGGGAAACATATTTTTGAATATTATTTATAATTTACAATTTTAAATGTGAAAAAATCGAAAAAAATTGAATTAAATTTAAAAAATTTGTCTGTCCAAGAAAAAGAAGGTTGTTTGTTTGTGCGCAGCATAGCTGCACGTAACTTATTCAACTAGTATTTAAATTATGAATGTATGAGCAAAATTAATTGACGTAATACATAGTAATTTAATTGTCTGAAAGGCGAGCGATGAAGCAAAGTGAGAAGTGAAATTTTATTCCCAGTTGCTGCTTATCATTTGCATGCTATAAAAAAATCAGATTTGGTATGAATTATACGGGTGTTCAGGGTTTTAAAACGAATAAAAACCGCAAACATTTTGTTACAGTAAGCTGAATTATACCTGCATTTCAATATGTATTATATAGTAAAGCAGGCAAAGACAGTAAAAGGTCGTGGAGTTTTCATATCTAACAGTGTGGTCAGTCATGTTGCCACAGAGATTTTTTTGCAGAGCGACTACTTTACGCTACCTGTCGAGGCACTTTAGCAGCTCAGTAGCTTTAACGCCTTCAGAAGTGGAGATGTTGAAACAATTCAAGGATTGCGACTTGCCGAAAGGAACGCGCGTTGGCAGAATGGTTATGGGTGATCTTGGTTTGTACAATGAACAGCTTCGAAAAGACGTGGAACGATGGAACAAAGCCGTAAGTGCAATACATTTGATTTGCTTTCCTCTTGAGTGTAGTTTGAACTAGTGATGGATGGACTTTCATTGTTAATGCAACTGAATGGGCATTTGAATTTTGCTTGTTGCTTAACAAAATTTATTTCAGTTTTGTAGAGTACTTTTAAAATTTAATTTATACTGAAGTCAAGAACATTAAATCGCGAGTTTCTAGATTGAAGCAGGTATACCAGTACACGAGTGGAATGGCACAAGTGACAAGATTGTAAACACCTTTATGCATTTATTTGGGTTCATCATTTTCTTGAACATTCTATTGCAATTGTATGCTCTTTTGGTGGATCCGAAAATTCTGGATGTCGTAGACAGAATGTTGTTCCTCAAGAAGAATGAGAAACCTCAAGAACAGTGAGGAGTGAATAAAAAGATACTGAATTCTACTTTACGAAACACTGCACTGAAAATTTATTGATAATAATTATTAGGCAGTGGAATTAATTTCCTGCGCGTTTTTATTGATGAAAATAAAATTCTATTTTTAGTTTTCAGATTTAGCAATAATATGTAATGGTTTTTTCCTGAAATCTGTGACATCGTGCGGATAGAATGTTTAACTTAGAATTTTATAAAACATTGTTATTAAAAGTTGAAGATTACTTTGCACGTATGTGATGTTGAATTAAATTTTGAATAAATATGTAAAGTTAATTAAAATAAATATGCTTAGGTAAACAGTTTCAATTTTTATCGACAGAAACTGATAATGTGATGAACTTACGGCATGCTTGCAGACTGAGTGCCAAGTTGGCGTTTTGCTGCACAAATACGAAACAACTGCGTGACGTTCCCCTATCCCCCTCCCCTATTTCTGCCCTGTTGTAGTGCTCAATCAAACGATAATTGCGAGTTTGTAAAGAAACAACTTTTCTTCTTGTTTCCATTCATCCAAACAGACTTTTTCGTTCAAGTAAATTTTTTAATAATCAAAAATATTGCACAATATCGTTCATTGAAGACAAATTTCACTTTTTCAGAAATTAGAATTTCAAAAATAAATACCCTTTCAACGAAGTTTAAATATTATTGTAGATTCATTTCTTTCTTCATCATTCAATCGAAACAAAAGAAGCTGTTCATAGCTTTTTATATAAAGCAACAAGCAATGGTAAGTTTTTTTTCATCACAACGGTAATCACCTCTTACAAAGAATAACAAAATATTGATAAAGATGATAAGCGTGCATGTATTGTTTGTCAAATTTGTGAACTATACTTTATCAGTTGTCACGAAGATTCATTTTCAGTCACCCGTATGCAATGCTTTCTCTTTTTTATCTCTGTATTTGGCAATTTGTGATCTGTGGATCTTTTGCTTTATATTATTCAAAACTCTTAACTTACACAACATTTCTGCACGTACAGTACAGCTGTTGAAAACGAAAGTGTGAGAGATAAAATAGTCAGTCTTCTCAGTTACTTTGAATTTAAACATTTTCTTTTTGCACGTTGCATGAAAGCGTATTTGTCGTGATATTGCAGAAAACGCTGAATCTCGATGCGATTTTAGTGAGAACAACTGAGACCGAAATAAAACATAAGGCATATATATATATGCATTTCATTAACTTTTACAGGGAAATTTTCTACTAATGACTCCAAGTTAAAGGTGCTGATTCTAATTGCATTTGTACCTGAGTTTTGTTTCTGTACTACAGGAATCTTAAAATTTTAAATTTTTTGTTTACGCAATTTCATTGATTGCATGCGATACAGAAATAAGAATGATTAAAAATGAAGTGATTGGATTAAAGATTTCATGCAATATTGCATTATTTCTCTCTATAAATGACATCTTTTCTTACAAGCAATTTTGTCAAATATCTCATTAAATTAATCATCGATTGTGTATAATTGATGATTTGTGTACGTAATATTCGTACAATACTGTTTCCAAATATGAAGAAAGAATTCAATAATACATTGCACTTCCCTAGAGGCACGCTTTTCGTTATGCTGAGCTTATGAGTTAATATCTGTAAAGATTACAATAAGAACCAATTTAGAGCGCATTAATTTGTCATAAATTGTTAATTTCTTTTATTATAACCATTTTGAATTGATTATTATCACAAATTACAGCATTTGAAGTTCATTTGAGAAGCGTCATTTCATTACAGTGAACTAATCGAAAACAAAAGCAAATATCCACAATCTTGGCATTATTTAGAAGCAAATTTGATGATAAAGATCATGAATAGCATAGTATTACATGAAATTCCTTTTTTTTGAAAAGTCGAACGTATCGAAGACATACGTTACGATACTCAGGTATTAATGAATGTTACCAGTGCACATTTGAAACCGTGGTAAGACGACTTTTATCATTTTATTCGAAACTTACGGCAAATGAAGGAAACTTGAGTTGCCCAGAACAACGAAATATTCCACAAGGCTTCAGAATTTCAACGAATGCTTCATTATAATGTCGAGAATGTTTCCATTACTAAACGCAAGCATCCTGGTTCCCTTTCAAGAGAGCTTCACATGGGCTGCTTTTCTGTGCATTAAGATAAGCATTGTGACAGCTTTATAGGCCATTTAATCCACAAATACGGCGCAGTTTACAATGAAACTTTTGCAGATCATTCCAATCTATGGTTACTACGATTCTTGTTCTTTAAGTTGTTCTTGCATGCCGAGTAATAAAATTGATAGAGCACACATTGGAAAACAAATCGCTACAAAATAAAGAATTAAATAATCCGAGTTAAAAGATGAAATTTTTATAAAAACATACATGGTAAAAATGACATTTAATACACAGATGTAATAACCGAAAATGAAATGACCAATTAAAAGAAGATCTTCAGAAAGTGCTAATCCCTTAAAACTGATTTCTAGCGCTTCATTATGCAAATAACGATCGCCATAACGGTGCTTTATCATCAGTAATGGGGCATTTGTTTGTTTGCTTTACGTGGCAAGTGGTAGCGTCGTAAAATGTTCTCTGAATTTACTATGACGTTAAATAGTGGTGATAGACCGTTTGCAATGGCTGAAAAGTAATTCGTTTTTGTAAGTGTGTTTTAATTATCTTCGAAATTTTTGTATACTTATTTTGTAAATGTTACCTTTTAATTAAAAAGCAGTTAATTATTATATTTCAAAATTCAGTTTTCAATTTGGTGTAACTTTTACTAAGTGATAAAGTGAGGAAAGTTTTGATTTAATATCATTTTTGCAGGTATAGAGAATGGAGAAGAGAAAAAAATAAAAATGCAGATGACACCATAGAAAAATCCATAGATGGCACGAAGCAGATCAAAAGAAAACAAGAGGCATGTATGATTTCTTGGGTGTACTGATTCTATAAGACTGGGCTAGGGATGCTTCGAAAGGGTGCTTCGAATTAAGTACTTGAGTTTCTAATATGTAAGATCTAAGATATTTCACTGTAAAATTATATATTTTTGGTTTTCATATAATGAGACCAGGTAAG
>JYDO01000259.1:0-29055 GCA_001447755.1 Trichinella papuae | reverse complement strand
ATCTGTCAATTTGAACGTCCTCCTATCAAAGAAAGTTGGAAATTTGAAAAAAAAAATTTCGGATTTTTGGCAAAACAGCGAAGCCAAAAAATTAGAATATTAGTAGGAATGAACGGAGGAGAAATAAAATATTAAATATTAATAACTATGCAAAGAAACATTTTCTGTAAAGATTTATCGCAACTGTATAAAGAACTGAGCGAAAAGACGTTTGCTATACAAGTAGAATTTGTTCTTGAATTTCTTTAACAGCTTACAGCATCCTTAAACTTTAAAATTTTTTAAACGCAATTTCTTTGATTAATTGCGGTTCTGAAATGAAAATTAGATAAAATGACAAGATTAGAATGCAATTTTGATGCAGTATTACATTAGTTCCTTCTAAAAATCTCAAATTTGCAAACCACTTATTTTATCAAATTTCTCAAAAACCAGCAATCGCATAATATTCAGAATTGATGGACGTTTATCCCGCGAAGTAGTATTCTTAATTATTACAACTGTAATGAATAATTCCCTGCGCTTTCCTAGCAACGCTCCATTACGTTTCCTGCACTTTTAAGTGAATATTTGAAGCAATTGAGGAAAATATCATGCAAGGGGGCCTTAGTTGTGATCAATTCTTAATTTATTTTCTTTTATTACAATTTTATACTCTTGTTATCACAATCTACCACATTAAAACTACATTTTCATATGCGAGATTAAGGTACAGCTGAAAACCGAAAATGAACTCAAAAAACATCAAGTTTGGTATCAATCAGAAGCTAGTTGAATACTATAAATCATGACGTGCAAGAAATTTCATAAAGTGATCGATTTTATATCAATGCATTGCATACAAGGCGTACGTTATGACATTCAAGTATTAATCGGCAATGAAGAAAAGTAACGATGAAAATTGGCTTGAAAGGAGCGTTATCAACAGATAAATTGATAGAAGCGGAGTATGTTGTACATCTTATTTCCATTTCTGCTTTTTTTGTAACAACTTCCATCAAAATAATCAAAACACAAAGAGAATGAAGAAAAAATGGACTGCGCAAACAAGTAAAATATTACACGAGGCGGCTTAATATGAGTGCAAACTTTTCTCCGTTGTCAAAAAGGTTACATCTAATGAAGATCACGCATCCTGGTTTCGTTCTGAAGAAGTTACAGACGGGCTACTTTCCAATGTAATAACAGGAAATTCTCCAACTTTAGATGCCATTTATTGCAAAGCTACTGTGAGTTATCGGATGAAACCTTTGAAAACACTATCATCTGTGAATGTAAATGTCCACCTATCAGAAAAAGTTGAAATTATGAAAAAATATTTTTCGTCATTTTCGCAAAACAGCATAGGCTATAGCCTATGAAATTTATGAAAATTTTGATGGAAGGATTTTCTTCAAAAATGAATTGAATCGATCAGAAAAAATTAGAAAACACCAACGATCTTGGTCTCACTGTTCCTTGTTGGGTGTATTTCATGATATTGCCTTAAAACAGCAAGCAAAATGAGATTTTAGTGGGAAGGAGAAGAAGAGAAATAAAATATAATAAGTAAATAAGTATGTATAGAATTTCATTTTGTTAAACTTTACTTTGGATTATTGAAAGTTTACACTGAAATTATTTCCAAATTTCAATAACATTTGTACCTGATTTTTTCTTTTCGGATTACTGCATCACTCAAGCTTCAGTTTTCATTTTTGCAAAGTTTATAAATGGACAAGGTTGTAGAATTGAGAATTAATAGAAATCACAAAACTGTATGGGAATTTTCAGCGTACGTTACATTGTTTCTACCTTGAAATTTCCTATCTAGAAAGCTAATCAACTCCATTTAATCATTGATTGTATATTATTCAAAAGATATGTACATTCATCTTGCAGAATGTTATGCACACCTTATTTCTGACTAACAGTTCATTCGAAGTCAATGGAATATAAACAGAATGGGAAATCAGTAATGAAAGGTAACTTACCTTGTAATTGTAGATGATATTGAGGAGTGTTGAACGCGCTTCTTGATTGCTGTTCTACAAACTGATAAACATAATAACTATGGGGATGACATTCATGAACGTTGGACAAGCGGAAGTCCAAGAAAGTAGAATGTTACATTGCCTGTGGTGGAATAATTTCACTTTTAGTTAGTAGTAGCACAATGACATAATTACAATGGAAAATTTTACTTATTTGTGTAAGTTATTACGTTTCTATTGAAACGTAATGCTATATTGTGGAATGTAGATCTATTCAGTTTTGAAAATACATTGGAAAACTTATGGAAACCCAATCACAAACATGTTGCTCTTCATGCATATATATGAAGAAAAACTGGATTGCCCAAAGTTGAAAAACATTCTGGAATGCAGAAAGTTTTAAACCAATACTTAACAGAAATGCCAAAACTATTTAATTTGGGGAAACGCGCATTGTTGTTGCAGAAGAAGATACTTTGATATTGGCTGATTCGCCGTGTATCATCTTAGGCAGTGTGCCAAATTTAAAGCCTACATATTCCACACGTACGGGGATGTTTTCAATGAGACTTTGCAAAACACTCTGAAGTACCGATGTCTATCGATATCAATCAAAAAATTTCAAAATACCAACAAACGATTTTCCCTGCTTTTCGCAAAACAGGATAGGCTACAGTCGATGAATTTTAGGAAGTTTTCGATTAAACGAATCCATTGCAAGATGACATGATTCGACCTTAAAAAATTAGAAAACAAAGTATTTGGTCTCACTCTTCCCTGTTCCGTATTTGTCGAGATATTGCCTTTAAAACTACAAGCAAACTGGGAGTTCAGTGGGAATGAAGGGAAGAGAAATAAAATGTATTGAATAAAGAAATGTGCCCGGAAACCCATTTTGTGAAGGTTTATCACAAAAAACTTAAATATCCGAGCGAAATAAAAGCCTATTATTCAAGTGAAATTTGTTCCTGACTTTTCTTTATTGCAACAGCATCCTCAAACTTCAAAATTTTTTAAACGCAATTTCTTTGATTAATTGCGCTTCTCCAAAGAGAATTAAATAAAATGAACAGATATGAATGCAATTTTGATGCAATATTACATGTGTTCTTTCTGAAAATGTCAAATTTGGAAAGCACTTATTTTAAGAAGTTTCTCAAAAAATCATCGATGGCATAATATCCAAAATTCATGGACATTTATACTGCCAAGCGCTATTTTCAATTATAACAATTGCAGTGAATAATTCGCTGCGCTTTTCTAGTAACTCTCCATTACTTTTACGTTGATTTTCAATGAATATTTCACACCATTGTTGAAAACTTCATGCAAGACACATTTAGTTGTGATAAATGCTTAATTTACTTTCTTTTATTAGAATTTTATAATCTTGTTATCGCAAACTACTGCATTAAAACCACAGTTTCATATGCGGTAATAACCTAGAGTTGAAAACGGAAAAGAAATTGAAAGAACGTCAAGTTTAGTATCAATCACAAGCTAATTGAATGATGAAACTCATAAACTGCATAAAATTGAAAAAAATAATCATTTTTGGTACAAATTAAGATATGCAAGCGTACGTTATGACAATCAGGTATTAATCAATGTTAAATGAAAATAACGTTGAAAATTGAATTCAATTGAGCGCTATTAACAGATAAATTGATAGAAGCGGAGTTTGTTGAAGGATTTATTTCCATTTCAACTTGTTCTGTAACACCTTCCATCGAAATAATCAAAACAGACAGAAAATGAAGGAAAATGGATTGTGCAAACAAGTAAAATATTACACGAGGCTGCTCAATTTGAATGCAAACTTTACTCAATTGTCCAAAATGTTGCATCTATTGAAAATCACGCATCCTGATTCCGTTTAGAGGAATTTACAGACGAGCAACTTTCCTATGTATTATGATAGGCACTACGCTAAATTTAGATGCCATTTATTTCAAAACCACTGCGCAGTACCGCATGAAACTCTCCAAAACACTAACATTTGGCAATGTAAACGTCCACCGATCAGAAAAAGTGGAAATTTTGAGAAAAACTTTTTCGTCATTTTTCGGGAAATAGCGAAAGCAGCAAAATCGGATATTAGTAGGAATGGAAAGAAGAGAAATAAAATACAAAGAATATATAAATCTGCAAGGAAATATTTTTTGTTTAAATTTATCACAAGTGTTTGAAGAATTTAGCGAAAAAAAGTAACCTATTCAAGTAAAATTTGTTCCTGAATTTCCGTTGGCGCTTACAGAATCCTTAAACTTTAAAATATTATAAATGCCATTTTTTTGTTTATTTGCGCTTCTGAAATGAGAATTAGATAAAATGAAGATATGAGAATGAAATTCTTATGCAATATTACTTTTATTCCTTCTAAAAATGTCAAATTTGTAAAGGACATATTTCATCAAATTTCTGAAAAAATCATCGATTGCATAATATTGAAAATTTATGGACGTTTATCCTCTGCAGTACTATTTTCAATTATTACAATTGCAGTGAAGAATTTGCTACGCTTTTCTAACAACTCTCCATTATTTTTACGTTGATTTTCAGTGAATGGTTCACACCATTGGGGAAAAGTTGATGCAAGAGACATTTAGTTGTGATAAATGCTTAATCTATTTTCTTTTATTAGAATTTTGTAATCTTCTTATCGCAAACTACCACATTAGAACCACATTTTCATAAGCGGGATAAAGGTACAGTTGAAAACCTAAAATGAATTCAAAAAACGTCACGTTTGGTATCATTCAATAGCTAATTGAATAATATAAATCATAATCAACATAAAATTAAATAAAATAATCATTTTTGGAACAACGTATTGCATACAAAGCGTACTTTATGACAATCAAGTATTAATGAGTGATGAAGGAAAATAACGTTGAAAATTCAATTCAATTGAGTGTTATTAACAGATAAATTGATAGAAGCGGAGTATGTTGAACGATTTATTTCCATTTCAGTTTGTTCTAAAACAACTTTAATCGAAATAATCAAATGGATTGCGCAAACAAGTAAAATATTACCCGAGTCTGCTCAATTTGAGTGGAAACATTACTCAATTGTCCAAAATGTTACATCAGCTAGAAATCACGCATCCTGGTCACGTTTAGAAGAAGATACAGACGGGCAACTTTCCTACGTATTAAGATAGGCAATGCGACAAATTCACTGGCCATTTATTCCAAAACTACTGGGCATTTTCCAATGAAACTCTCCATAACACTATCGTTTATCATTGTGAACATCACCCTATGAAAAAAAGGCAGAAATTTCGAAAAAACTTTTTACCGTTTTTGGCAAACAGCATAGGCTATAGCCTAGGAAATTTATGAAAAGTTCGATAAAACCATTTCTTTCGAAAATGTTATGAATCAATCAGAAAAGATGAGAAAACACCAACGAGCTTGTTCGCATAGTTCTTTGTTCCGTATTTGTTGAGATATTCCCTTCAAACTACAAGCAAAATGGGTTTTTAGTGGGAATGAAAGTAAGAGAAATAAAATATTGCACAAAAGTAGACATGCATAGAAAGTCGTTTTGTTATACTTTATCTAGGATTATTTAAAGTTTTCTCCAAAAATATTTTCAATTTTGAATAACATTTGTTCCTGATTTTTTTAGGGATTACTGCATCACTCAAAATTTAGCTTTTAATTTTCCATATTTCATCGATGTATTTGTCTTCAGAATTGAGAATTATTCAAAATAACAACATTGGATGGGAATAGTTGTCGTACATTACATTGTTTTTACTGTAAATTTGAAGTTTCATATCTAGAAAGTTCATCATCCTGTTCATTAATTTATCGATTGAATATTATTCGATAGATAATATTTACATTTACCTTGCATAATAATGTTTACTCTTAATTTCTCACTAACAGGTTGTTTCATGCCAATCATATATATACAGAACGGGAACTCAGTAATGAAACATCGCTTACCTTGTAATTTGAGATGGTATTGATAAGGAGCGTTGAACGCGCATCATCACTGTTGTTTTACACACTGATATACTGATTAAGCATGAGGATGGCATTTTTGAAAGTTGGTCTAGTTCTACTTTAAGGGAATAGTATATGTTATTGCCTTTGGTGCAATGAATTGGTTTCACTAATTATTACCGTAACGGCATAAATAGAATAGAAAACTTTACTAAATGATGATGGCTATTACGTTTTCAGTGCACTATTACAGTTTATTTGAATGCTTTATAAATTCAGTTCGATTTGATGGTAATTTTGTTGCAACTTGAATTACCGCCCTGTGTTAAATGTAACTTTCCCACCTGAGCATCAATGACAATTGAATACAGAATGTGCTACGAATTGCCAATATTACAAAGATACTTTTTTTAGATGAGAAAACACATAAGAAAAAAAAGTTTTTCTAAAAATAGATTTATTTGAAGTACCTTCCTTTCATAACCAGTGCTTTCAATCCCAGTTGCTAATGTCTAGCCGCTTAAATATTGCACTTTTAATAAGTATCATAAACACAAATTTTCAGAAGGAATGGTGGTATACGAGAACTCTGTGCCATAATTATACCTATGATGGATAAATTCTTTTATTTTTCTAAAAATTTTAATTTTCTATTTTCCCATCAATTAAGTTGTACTTGAAAATTCTTTTCATATACAACATCCTGCACTTTATTAATCGAGACTTGAATAGTGGTTCTCTAACAAGAATTCTATTACGATGTTAAGTTTATTCATCATCTTTTATTTTATTTTATTTACGATCTTATCATTCTGATATTAATGCTTAGTAAATAAACAAGCGCAGCTTTTCATTGTTTATTCAGATTTGATGAGAAATTTGTAAGTTGGAAAAAGCTAACAAATAAACAAATTTTCCATATAACAGCAGTCATATTTGCAACAGTGCATTTCTCATTTGTTACTTTTTCAACAAATGATGAAATGGATTTTCCGTATAATTCCCCATTTTGCATTTAATACAAGTTTTTATGGACAAAACTTACCTTTGGTCGTCTCTTGTGGTTCAATTAAGTTGACTGTATTTGTTGAACGCGGCAACTGAAACTCAGATGAGCTGCTGTGCTGCAATTCATCATACTAACCAACAGTAACAGGTTGATTAGTCGATTCAGTTCCTCCAACACTTATTTAGATACAACACGATTGAATATATACAGAACTACAAAAAGAGCAGTATTATTGATTATGCAGTACAGAGCGCTCACACGCACTAACAAATCAGCTTACACTAACTGCAACAATGACCGCTACCTCGCGCACACTGCCATGTATATATACGAACACTACGCATAAATGCTTCAACGTGCACTCCACTTGAATAAACGAAACCAGACGGCGTTTTCGTCGGTCCTCAACATCCCGGCCCACGTATTCAAGGCTCGATGGATAACCAATGATGATAATAACAGGCGTTCCGTGACATCACGGCTGTGAGCTTTATAGAAGAACTGGCGCCATTTCTTCGCGAACACAAATTTTCAATTCTCTACATAACGTTTTACAGACTTTAAATTTTCATTGTCAGATTTGTTGCGCTTGATAGTATTTCACATTCCAATCCATTTTCAAGCTAATGATCCATAAACCGACCATATGCTGTTGAAAAATGTGATAATAATAATAGTAATAATAATAATAATAATAATAATATCCGTTGTAGTAATGATAGTCATAGCATCAGCCACGCATTTGCCAACTGAGAAAATGTTGACAAACGAACTAATCTTTACATGGAGTATACCGTTTATATTAGGCACAGGTTGATTTAGACAAACAACTAAGCACGCAAGTGAATGTTAAGAAGTAGAACACTGAAAAAGTAATACAAATGTTATAGCAATTAATGGTAATTCAGCAGAATTGAATAAAATGACTGAAAAGCAAACAAACTTAAAAAGTCAAGAAATAATGCAATTAGATTTGATTCAGTGTTTTTCAGAAGAAAATGCTTGTTTTTAGATTGGTGTTGTTATTGTAGTTGGATACTATTGTTCTTGTTAATTGCTATAAGCGAAAATTGTCTTGCGTGGTTTGCAAAACGTATCTGAGAAGAAAAAGGAAAGAATATAAGTATTTAACAAAGCACAAAAGATAAATGTAAAATAGCAAATTGAAAATAAGATATATTCTAATGTTCACTCACCTCACCTGACCAATAACCATATTCATATTGGTTCATTGATTGTGTTCCTTAGATTTTTCATATCTTCACCGGGTATTGTATTACGGTTTGTTACGTGTTTACGCATTTGCATGCAATGCATCATGATCGCACTGTTTTTGAATTAACACAGAAATGTATAAGCAAACAAAATAAATCAAAAAAGAATAATTGGCAAAATTTGAAAAACATAATCAAATATAAAATAAAGAAACATAAATTGAAATTTCAATGAATGAACAAATCATTTTTAAAATTATAATAATAAAATGATAAGATGAAAACAATTGAAAAATGCATGCTATTAAGCATGTTAGAAATTAAACTAAACGCTAAATAAAAACAAAAATTTCAAATTATTGTGATTCATGAAAACCATTGCATACAAATATTTGACTGTGGCAAAGCCTGAACATTGTATTAATTGAAATCTCAACCAGATGTACAGCTTTGTGCTTAACTTAATTAAACTAAGGGATAACTTCACCCTTTCGAAGTCTCCCTAGACCACATCTAAGGAATGGAAATCCACAAGGAACTACACGTACCTTTTATCATTAGTTCAGCTTTGTTTCGTCCTCGTCTTCATTCTTCATATCTATAAAAATGCCAAACATTAAATCAAATGTTCACCTTAGTTAAATTAAAAAGTTAAAAATAATAATACGTTTCATATGCTACAGATTACATTAACAACTTGAACATCAACAAAATGCTGACATATTCAGTAATTTTACAGTAACGTTTTCAACAATTCTAGCAGGATGACCAGTGGGCACATTTCATGACCAATCTATTGTCATGTTAATCATGTGAATTGCTCAAGTTGCAATAACTTGATACCTCTTGTCCGTACTGCCGGATACTGCTGTTAATTTGTAGAAATGATTTTTGATGAACAAATCTTGTTGTTTGCAAAATATTCACTGCTGTATTTCCAACAGTTGTTTGTTCTTTTCTTTTATTCTTCATAAAACAAATACTCTAATCGTCTTCTGATAATTTTCACTGCACCGCTGTCGATCATGTTCGCTTTATTCAACTACTACAGCCCGTCCTCAATGGATTCTGTAATGTTATAAGTGATAACATTGCCGTATTGATCTACATAAACAAGTCTGCCCTAGAGAAATTCACATTGCTTTATACCTGATAAAATATTTGAAAATTATTCCATAATAAGTACAATATATTTCATTGATTTCACTATTTGAGCACAAACAAAGAACTCAAATAAAAATAAAAAATAATATGTAACAGATAGTGGTAAAAAAAATACAAAATGGGACATACAAATGGGAAAATGCGGTCAATTCTGCATGATCATACTATACCCTGCGCATGTGAATTGTTAAGCTACAAATTTACCAATTTAAAAGTAAAGTAAACGAATTTTTCTTCATTACCTTATAATCACTATAACATTCTATTCCAAAATTCCAGATATTGATTCAAAGAAAAAAGAAAGCAATATACCATTCTTAAATAATAATGTAAGGCATGGATATTTGTTTAAGATTTGTATATGAAGAATGAAATATTTGAAATAATTAATTGGTCATGTTTTCAGGTGATAGACGACTGCTCTTTCCTATTAGCTTAGTATGAAAAGAAAGCTTATGCACTTTTTTTTCTTATAACAAGAACATGCAAAACCACACCCATCAGAACATTTTCCAATCCAAAGTTGAATAAATTACGGTATATTTTAAGAATTCTGTGAAATAATTCATTACACCAAAGATGCACAGAATGTCGTCTGCTTTCTCTTATAAATTGCTTATGCTGTTAAATTAGTGTGTTCAAATGGAGAACAACAATAAAAATTAAACAGGAAGAAGAGGCTAGGCAAGAAACGAGGCCATAAGACCGGACTAAGTTGTGTTTCATTTTCGTTCTAGACTGGTTAGCATTCTGTTCTTGCATTGACTTTCATCCACCCTAGTCAGTATCAAATGCTTTGCTGAAAATTGGGTCCTTCATACGCCGGAGGAAGAAAACGCCCAAACCGGCTTGTTGTGAAAGTCCACAAACAGCTTTTGGCTATGTGAACGTTTGATGCCATACAGCCATTGCACCGTCAGTTCCATCTGAAATATCTTCTCATTTTAAAATGATGTCAACAAGAAATTCAATTCATTTTATTCGACTTCATTTCATCATATTAGTTTTGACTTCATTTAAGCTAAGCTACTACTACTACTACTACTACTACTACTACTACTACTACTACTGCTAACATATCTCAGGATGTGAATAAAAATCTGCTCATGTTCTGCATTCAGCAAGAATACATTAGCCAATACAAAGAAAAGGTTTTTATTCTTTATGCTACCCATCGTTGAATGTTTAAACAATTGATCTCACGTGCTAATTGTTTTTTTCACCTGCACAACTCAAATCAAAACCATTTCGCTATGCTACGCTTGGTCGTGTCTTAGCATTGGCAAAAATGCTGCATTATGTGACACAGCGTTTTTCAAATATAATGCACTACTAAGAATATAGTACATCGCTGATTTGATAGACAAATCTGGTGAAACTTTCACCAGCGCTAACCGCGGCGATTTAACAACTTCTCATACAGTAAACTATGATTTTCAGGATTCGTCCACTATTTATCACTGATTGTGTGTCTTCAACCGTTGGCGGGGTGATTCTCTGCAACAATCAAAGCAGACACAATTCAATAAAGATGGACTTTTTCAGATGGTTAGTATTATTATATTGATGTACTTTATAAAACTTTGGCAAAACAAAACAGTTCAGAAAAAAAGCTTAGCTATAATTCACATAATCAGCAAATTTTAATAATCATTAAAGTTTCAAAAAGACAAAATCCACCATACAACTTTGCTAATATGGTGCTTTTTTGTCAATCTAGCAATTTCACCATAATATTTTTCATGAATTAAAAATATTTTCATTTAAATAAGGTTAAATTGTTTTTTTTTCATTACTATAACTTCTTTGATACAACTGACAATGTTAAAATTTTCAATATACAAATTTCAAGTTAGCTGAACAAATGAACTTGAAATTTTAAAAACTTGAATCTTTTCAATATAGCAGTTGATTATTATTTCGCAGAAATGTTTCTTCCTTCTCTTCAACAATACATCGTTTCACCACTGCATGGAGGTAAACGGTTGCTTTCGAATGAAAAACTTCAATTTGACCTAACCTGTTTTATAATAAAATAAGTTTTTAATATTTTAAAAACATCTTCTTTGTCACTATATGCCTTTTGTATTTGCATGCATTTACCCTACACTCTGTCTATCACAGCTTCTGTCGATTTACATTAATGGAATTATTTCTGTGTCAATTTGTGAAATGTTTCTCGCTCCTTTTCTGAATTTTCAAGACAGTTTGTACAATTTGAAAAGAAAGCTACATTAAACAAACTGATGTAGATTAAGAAATACAAGTTTTATGTAATTATGATCTAGTTAAATAATGGAACCTTTATTTTTACAATTTCTTAATAGTGATCATAGATAATAATAATAATAATAATATTATTATTATTATTAGCAGCAGCAATTTTTCATGAACGCTTGAACTTATAGTTTTGAACAATTTATACGTTATTAATTATCAAAAATAAACGTGAAATGCAAATATATTATGAAGAAGTAAACTACATATGAGAGCATCATTTCAATATCAGTATTCATTGATCTTGCCCTTTTTATGTGCTTAAACAATGTCCACAAGAGTTATTTCATATTTCTCAAAAAGACAAGCAAATCAAACAAAGTCTAAAATCTAAAGTCAGAAACTGTATTTATTTTAAGTATTCGACCAAAAATTTAACTTTTTATTCAACAGCAGAATTGTCGACATGCCGCATTTTGTTCAACATGTTCAGTTTTGTTGGCATTTCTTGTTTAATGAATGGGAAAATGTTCCCGTTTTTATGCTTTTAAAATGATGAAAGTTAAAATCAGCACGGTCGCCGAATACCGGCTCTGCATTTTTCAAAAATATATAAAACGAACATGAGTGATTTACACCCAATAGCCATATTCTATTGACAGGTTTGAAAATACACCACCACGCATGAGTGTACAACCCTAATTTCAATTTACTGCTTCCATTACTGATATTTTTAAAAATTATAATTTAAAATCTAAAACTTTAACACATGGCTGGAGGTAGCATTTGGAGCGAGAAATTTCCATTCATTCTTGTCTATTAAATTACTTATGCACGTCAAACGGAAATATAACCAAAAATAAAAAAAACGAAAAAATAGGAGTGGAAACGAGGAATAATAAGTAGGTTAGCTTATCATATATTCCATGACCAATATCATATAAAAGAAAGATAATCAATTTTCTTCTGCAAACTGAAACAATATTATGCAAATAAGTAATATAATAAAAGGTGAAAATAAATGATCATCATTTTTCTGTAAGTTATTCTAATTTGCTGCATTGTAATGTGATTTGTATTTAAAGAAATTATTATCAATTCAACTATTTCATGCTGAGCACTGTAACTGCACTTGTTATACTTATAGGGTGCTGATGTTCATAACCGTACACAGGATAGCCAGTTTTCAAATTCGTCCATTAAAATGCAAACCTGGTTACAGAGTATCATCAATATCCAGAGTAATGATCAATGGAATTTCAAGCTATGATGTTGAATGTAAGCCTTTCTCAGACAACCCTGAAAGAATAAAGGTAATGGCTAATGATATTTTCACATTATCTCATTTTGACAAAATAATATCAATATAATCTCGCTTCAGAAATTTGTGTAGCAAGATTGAACGTTGAATGTGAATAAAACATCTTTCTAGGATATCACTTGCAGCGATGGAACTGTTCCTATATGCAATGGTACACTGGGCGGCTGCGATCAGCATCCAGACTCTTGGATTGGTGGAGTGAAAGTAGTACCCTATGAAGAAGACAGTAGTGTAGAAATGTTAAGGTTTGATTTTACATTCCAATTCGATTTTAACAAGCTTTGCACTTTCAGTTTGATTCCGTACTGTTGCAATGCCAGTAACGTTTTTGTGCACGGAGATACATGTCGACATTCCCGCCTCAGCAGTCTTGGACGTCTATTGACGATGGCTACAAAGCCGGACGAAATTATGCAAGGTCTGTCCTGTCAGGTTACTCGAAATCATAATGGCAGGTATGCAATTAATTCAGCTTTCTGACTTGCTTGCGCATTCGTAAGAACAACTTAACAAGCCCAGTATAAAAAAAAACACTCAATGTACAAGACATTATTCTTCAGACAAAAATATAAAATGAATTAAAAAATATACATTTGCAAAAGAAAGCAACCGTTGCTTAGTTCATAATGTATTCTGCATGTTGTACTGACGACAGTAATTTAAGAACTGTTGAAGAATGCTAAATGCCTTACAGTTTATGCTGTTTTTTCAGCAATTAATTTTAATTGATAATTATACAATTTTCATCCATCAACTAATTGTTTTTAAAAATTGGTCATTTGTTTTTCCAAATACAAAAAATGATATTTTCACGTCAAAATCAGTGCAAGTAAAAAAGAAATGATGAAGAATAGTAACGCATTTAAATGTAAATGGCGTTTAATGCAAATCTACAGGTTTTCCATTTTGCAGAACTAAATTTTTTTTTCTTCTAAAATTAGGTGAGCAGACTATTTAAACGAATTATAATTTCAAGAACAGTTTCAATGAATAACATTTTCTAAATAACAATCTACTAATCACAAAGCAAGATAGTTTGCTTCTAAGTACAGTAAATGCAATACATGGATTGGAACTTATCTATCTATCAAAAGCATGCAAATAAAATAATGCAGAGAATATTTCATCAATAAATAATTAAGTAACTTAAAACTTTCTAACATAATAAAGTGTTATTTATATTTTTATCATAGTTTTTCAATGGAACGCACTTTCGAATAACAAAACAATGAACAGAATTGAATAGAACTGATCAAATTTCAATTTTCAATTTGCAAGATTGTTCATTTTATGCAAAACAATCTTTTCATAGAATTAAATTCGGTTTAAAATTTCATTCATTTAAACAGAAAGGTGCTTAAAGCTTGTGCATAATTTTCATTAAAATTGTCATTCTATATGACTATATCATTCATTTTTCACGAATACCACGAAAAATTAATATAAAATTTGAAATATTTCACACAAACAAACACTGCTCATAATGCGTCATAAAAAAGACGCTCTATTTTGTGTGAAGATGAAAATGTTTGCTTTACAAAATTCCAAATTTTATAGGGTCTACGATGTGACATTGAAGGTGAGGAGTTGTCGATTTGAAATTGAACAGGAATGTTGCAACAAATACATGTTTGGCTATTTTTTACACAATTTTTGGAACAAAGAAAAAACTGCCTAAGAAAAAATTGTACCATCAGTGCATACTGTAAAAGCTTTTGCAAAACGAGTTCACCATCATAATAAATTGGTGGTATTTTTTTCATATTTGTCGATCGCTCGTTTTCAATCTGTGATGTAATAATGATAATGATTTTGTACAATTGTGAATAAAAGTTCAAGTAGCTAGCTTCCTTTTGAACTAGTGTCCAAACTTTCCCAGTGTCAATAAATGAAAAATAATAAATCTATATCAGTGACTGTATGCAAAACACCAATTTTAAAGTCAATCATAAACAAGTCAATTAACAAAATCATAATAAAAATAATTGTTTAAACAAATGCTTTCAATGGATTGTGTTCAAGCACTTCAAGGAAGAAAATATGAACAAAATATTTATTGGAAATAATAAAACATAAATTCATCGTAAATTTTGGCAAAATGATAAGCAAATAATTTGAATAAAATGCTAAGAAAACAAAATCAACATCATACAACAAACAAAGCTTTTTAACTATTTTCTTTCTTAATTTCTTGCAAACTGATTAGTTAAATTTATGCTTAAAAAGAAAACGCTGTTAATTAAGTTTTCGTTGGCAGATGGGCGCATTACCAGATTATACATTCTTGATCTAATTTGTCACTCAGAATTAAGAATAATTTTAAAATCTTTAAGCACTGGAAAGCAGAAGCCGATGCCGTAATAAAAGTGGAAAGCATTTTCCGGCATGTTAATCACATTTCGTTAAATTCAATTCTAAATTGAAACTAACGCTACAAAGAATAATTATAAAACCCTGTGCTACAATATGGAATTATTTTTCGAGAAATTGTAAAAAAAGAAAAAAAGAAAAAATGGTTCCTCATTTTTTGCTTATGAGAAGTAAAGCTCGTTGAACTTGTAGCTTGCAGTGTTGATGAATTTGAATAATTTCAAAAATTCCACACACGTCACAGATGGGCTAATTTTTATCACTTCATCCATTCAACAAGGGAAGTCTAAACTGAACAGTGACTTACAATCATCTAACTTTGCTTTCATCTGACGTCTACCACTTGATGATTACGAAAAAGCCTATGCATGCATCATCAGCCTGGTCAATTAAAGATGATTGATTTGACTTGGTCAATTTTCTGAAAAGAGTCCAAGTAATGCTTTCTCTTAAAATACTGAAAAAAGTCACTATTTTTTTAACATCTGAATAATTTGCTTCAACAGAATATTCTCCAATTAAGTTTTGCATTCATTTTTTCACTTAACTGCTAAGAATGATGCGAATTAAATCACTATTTTTTAAAAACATTTTTTTTCAAATATCTCAAAGCTACGAAATATATTTAGCTGCAACAAGCTGTTGCAAAATTGCAATATCTTTAATTTCATGACAAAATTCATCTTTGATTGCAATGTTATCTTTTTGAACTTCAAATTGCTAGCATTATCTGTTTGATTAATAATAATAAACAACAGTTAATTGTATATTCGCATATAGCATCAGCAACATATTCAACATTGTGTGAACAAAGCTATTTTAAGCAAAAAAAAAGACGTAACATTACAAAAAAATTGCATACAACGTACAATCTATGATAATCAAAAATAAACATTTTCCACCTGCATAATAATTATAACAATTAATACTGAAAAATAGATGTATAGTTTACATTTCAAAATTATCTGACGTGTAAAAGAAAATAGA
Source organism: Trichinella papuae (assembly GCA_001447755.1). Taxonomy (NCBI): domain Eukaryota; kingdom Metazoa; phylum Nematoda; class Enoplea; order Trichinellida; family Trichinellidae; genus Trichinella; species Trichinella papuae. The sequence goes on along the minus strand of JYDO01000259.1, from coordinate 12,841 downwards.
ACAAATTGATAAATTTGCTTTGATTTTAAAAGCAATTAAGAAAATTAAAATTGCCAACTTTGTTAACTTTCCAACATTCATGCAATTAATTATATTTTCATCATTTTTATCTATACAATAGCTGTTAATCATTCATAAAAGTTAGCACAATTAGTTAGACAGACAGGTATGTACAGTAGCAAGCATGCATATATGTAAAAAATAAAAGGCTGATAAATCAGATTTGATCGCTTTGAAATTAAATTTGGCGAACACGAAACAATCAATCTGCCAAAGTAGAAGACCCACTTACTGTCAAAAAGGTAACAACTACTTTTAATATTACTATTCTGAACTCAAATGAATCCAATCTTCTAAAACTGCAACTAGAAAAGTTGTCTCGATTTGATCACTTAACACGGCTGAAATAAGCAAAATGAATTTCTGCATCACAACTGAAGTATCGATCTCATACTAACTATTCTTAATCAGATTGCTTTTTTGCCCCCTTTTTATACAATTTATCAACAAAAATACCAACTATTCATTTAAATCCACAAACTGCCTGCCTACATTGTATATTGATAAAAATATCTACAACATGACGAATGAATATAAACTGCCATCAAAAAAAAAAGAAAAAAATAATTTTGCAATTTCAGTAAGTCAGGCACAGAGTTCTTCCGCAGTAACACTTAGTGTGCTTCTCCAGAGGCATTCCCTCAGAGCCCAAAATATACACTTGCCACAGTAGGACAATAATCACAAGAACGAGTCATCAGCTAGTGACAACGGGCTATTGATTTTTAAGTCAATTTATACGCGACTCCCTTGTTGCAGACCAATACTGAACGCACATCCCCCTTCTGAACAAAGCTATCGAAAAGCTTGATCACAAGACCGTGGCTCTTATTCGTGGCCAGCTGTGCCATACGTGGACTGTTACAATGCTTCACTACACTACTCTTCTAACTGGTGTTTTCGTTCTCGCATTCAACACAGTAAGTTAAAGTTTTTATTTTATATGAAAAAAATTACACATTTTTTCAGTATATTCACAATTTTCCTCGTTTACATTACTTTTTTAATTTGCTTAAATAACTCATATCTTTAAAATTAACCTTCGTGAAGCAATAGAAAGAGAAACAAAAAAAAAACAACTTTTTCCACTTGCATAATTAATTCACTGCTTTCCAATGTGTGTAAACAAGTAAATTATACTGCACAACTTCTACACTGAAAACTTTTCACTTATCTAGCCACTAATCGTCGAATGAGAAGCTTCATCGTTTCATATGTTTTTAAATAAATAAGAAACAAATATCCTCTGAAACCTATACAAAATCGATAAGTTATTATTATTTAAGTGAAATCTTGAACTAACCAAAAGCTATACTAAGTTTTTGCATTGAATTGCAGATTTACTTCGTGTAATTTATCAGAACATAAATTCAACACATTTAATAAAATTGATTTAAAATTCCAAATACAGAAGAGATAATAATATGAATCACTGATCTAGCAGACGCATCTATTTGCAATTGTACATATGACAGAAACATATTTCTAAACAACGGGACCATCTAATATGTTCAACTATTATACCCAAAATTATACCTATCAACAACTTATTTACAAATGTGAACAATCATTTTGCTAAATAATTGCAAAAAAGAACAACCACATTAACAGATAAAATAATACTGCTTCGCAAATGCAAAAAAGTTTTAAGCATACATACAAGCATGGAATAAAAGATGATGATCTTATGATTATATTTACAATAACAAGCTAATCTTTTTCCCTGCTGTCGTCTTTTAAAATGGTAAAGTTGTAAATGTCAAAATTTCAATTACTTTGTTGTATAAAGTAAAAAAAAAATTTTTCTCTTCTGAAACCAACCAAAGGTGAATTAAAATTTGACAATATGCTTTTCCAATTACCATGTAATATTACTGATAGTTTTAATGACTACTAAATGACGGATGGTGTGATCTGATTCTGATCAATACTTATCAATTTGTCAGTTTGCACTTTTCTGTAACATTTCTGTTTCACTACTGAATGAGAAAATCAACTAGTGAAAAGCATCAAAACTGCTAAATTGTTCAATCAGATAATGAAAATGAGCAGAGAAAAGAGAAACAGTTATATCCAACTTGTTTTAGTAGTTAGTGTTTGTTATTTTTGGCAAAATAAATGCAATTGATCATTTCCAATTGGTGGATGTTGTTTTCGACATTCTTCCCTGAGCATCAGCTATGCCAGTATCTGTCTGTGTCCATCGATCGACCAGCTAACTCGAAGCGTCCCATTTGAACGCAATAATATTATCCGACCATGACGTTCCACAATCATGACGCTGTGAACGTCATCCCATGATGAACAACGGAAACAAGAATTCATTGTTTTTACAATTGCAACACCTACTGTAGGTTTTAAAATGAAATGACTTTTTTTTTCTTCTCACACAACAATAAATAGAGTCGTCTAGCGAACTTGTTGCTGCTTTTACAAAGCTTCATTGTTGAACATTGTTTGGTATTCACAGCTGAGCTGTGAAATTTAGCCTAGGGGTTTTGCATGGCTGACCTCATTGATTGTCATTGCTTGCTTGCTTGTTTGCAAAGCTTTGCACGCTGACTTGGCAATCTGCTCGATGGTAATCAATCCTGAACACCCTGCAACTGGATCCTCCAGACGGCTGCAGTTTGAAAGAGTGCAATAATTATTGAAGAGGCAACGCCAACGTTGGTGTCTCGTCAAAATTGACCAAACGTCCGTCCCAAAGCGCTAATTGAATGCCAAGATAAATTTTGCACAACTTAGTGAGCAAACAACAAAACTGTCAAAGTAAAATTACTTTTCTCTTCACGTCAATCAAAAAATGGTCAAAAATGAGGAGTCATTTAATAATATCAATCTCCCTCATAAAATGCTGTAGTTCAATAATATAGCCACCGGGTTTTTTTATTGGATAAAATATTCATAGCTGAAAAATATTCTCTAATATATACAGCAAGTAATATTTGTTGAAGTTTCGAAAAGCGATTTAAAAATCACAGTACTATAAACTACAGTATTCCTTGATTACACCTTTGCATCCAAATGAAAAATAAATTACAGTTAACAAACTGAGCATTGAACATGAAAACATAAGAGCATACTTATATCCACTTCTTGTTGTTCAGAAAAAATCTATTGAAATGCATCTATTTGTTTAGTTTACCCTTACTTATTAATGCACATGTAGTATATCTTTCCTTTCTGCTGTAAAATGAAAATTCTTTACAACAACAACAACAACAACAACAAATTGCAATCTTTATACATTATTTTTCAGATTGTCCAATCTTCAACAAATAATAACTTTGATTCATGGTTAAATGAAAATTTTGGCGAGGATTTTAAACAAGGTAAAATAGGAAAAGTATCATTAATAGTCGTGTGAAGAGGTGTGAATTTTGTAAATCAAAAATTTAGATCTCTGTCGAACGGTATTTTGCAACAGAGGTGAAGAATGTATTTTGGAAAATGATGTCGCCAAATGCAAATGCATCACAAGCTGTTATCACAATGATCGACCTGTTTGTGGTTCAAATGGCGTTACTTATCCGTCGCGATGTCATTTACATCGGGAAGCTTGCCTTGAAGAAATACGGTATTGTATTTGAAATGAAAAAAAAAACACCAGCTCACTTTGTCCAACACTTGTGCACAATGAAATAATTCACTTTAAGGATAAAAATTTTGCATAAAGGAGAATGCAAGCAATTGAATGCATCGAAATTGAAAATGTTGAAAACTAGCAGCCCACTGCCGATTAACAACTCAACCATGTTAATTAAAAATAGCCAAGTGGAAAAGAAGAAAAATTCCATCTCAACAGAAGTGCCTTTTACGGAGAAAACAACAATTCAAGCAAATTCATGCGATCATTCAGACTTTCAAATCCTCATCAACAATTTGATGCTTTATTTTCACGCTAAATTTGCAGAAAACTACGTCGGCACTGTTGAGCATGGTCAGTTAGTATTATTAATAAGCAAAACTGAGCATTTGAAAAATGAAATTTCAAAATTGCATGTTGTTTCAGGAAAAGCATTCTTGGTGCGATTGATGTTCCAAACTTTCAACAAAAATGATGATCAAATAATTGACAATGAAGATCTTAAACAAACCGGAGAAGATGAACGTTATCACAAGTTACTTCCAACTGGCTGTGATTTCACATTGCTACTTCGTCACGGTGACGTCGATAACGACGGACAATTGTCATTGAATGAATTCATGCAAATTTTCGGTAATTCTTACAAAATTACTGAACTACTCACAACTCTAATAATAACTACATGTGCAAAATGTGTTGTTCAATTTAAGGTCTGGACTCTAAAAGCGGTAAAAGACGTTATCAGCTAATCAAGAAGCATATAATTGAGACCGGCACACATTATCAACTGTTCTGCGATGTTGATCACTCAGTGAATCCATCATTACAAGTGAGATGGTATCGTTATGATGTACCGCTTACCAGCGTTGCTCCAAATCATTTTCAGGTACATAAACAGTTTCATAATGAATAAACAATTTCATTTTGCTGCTATCTTTTTGAATAAAACAATCATTTTATCAGATATCCATGGACGGGTCGTTGTATTTGACACCAGCTGAGTCAGTTCATCATGGCAATTTCACTTGCAAATTAGGATTTCACGATGAACAAGTTCAAATTCACATTGTCAATATTGTCGGCAAGTGTTCTGATCAACAAACATATCATTGCAAAAATTAAAAAAAAAATCAACTAATTGTTCTCTCATTGCTATGAATACTTATTTTTCTTTTGTGTTCAATTACAGAAAGGCCAGTGATCAGTTTGAAGCCAAGTTTCATACTGTTGAAAGTGAATGAAACAATTGAATTGCACTGTGACATTTTGGCTGGATATCCGACTCCGAAAATTCGATGGAAGAAAAATAATCTGCTATTGAAAAGTAGAGTTAAATTTGAAAATAATTTTAACTTTTTTAAATTGGTATCACATTTTCAGACCGTGGTCCAATGATGACTGTCAATGCAGCACAAATGGACGATACTGGTACATATCATTGTGAAGCAACAAATGAAGGTGGATCAAGTCAAGCTAGTTCATCAGTTGTTATTCGTTCTCAATTCGAGCAGTCTGAACGCTATCTCAGACATAGTAAAGAAGTGTAAAGTTGTGGCAAAAACAAACCCTCTCACACCCACTGTTTCAGATATTAAAGATGATGAAGAAAAGTTTGCCGTTTTTTACAGCAATGGAGTGAGAATATTTTATGCTGAAGACTGTCAATTACACAAAGCTATACCGACCTATTCAACTGGTCTCGACCGTGAACATCTTTGTTCAACTGTGAATAATTCAACCGAAGAGTTAAAGCGAGCAACTGCAGCGCGGTAAGACAATAATCAAAAAATGAGAAAAAATAGAAAAAAAAATCATAACTTACACGAAAATAATGTTTCTTTAGCTGTTATTGGAAAGATGCGGTGATTACCCAGCCGGCATTGTACTTGTATGCTATTTTAGCGGGAAGAAAAGCTGTGGTGAAAATTAACATTTCCAACGCACGAATCGAAGAGGTCAGGCAATTTTATCTAATCATTTGTTTGCATAGATTATCTATTCATTCTGCTCATTGCAAATGATCCTTAAGAAATAAAATTAATTATATAGAAATGAATAATAATAATAATAATAATAATAATAATAATAACATACTTACAGGTACTTCATACTGCTTTCACTCCAGAAAAATTGACATACATCTGGTGGGAAGATACAGTTTGGGTAGAACAACGTGACGATGACAAAGCAGGCAAACTGATCGTTCAGTTGATCAAATCAGCATCTAGACCAATTCAACACAGTCTTACATATGTTATTCCATTAAGAGAAGATGTCAACGTAGGATAAATAAATAAATGAATATTTTAAACGTAAAATATGAAAACAAAGATAACTTTTCTTTATTCAATTTTAGCCAGATCTGCTGTTCTTACCTGATGAAACGAAGACAAGTTATGGCTACGTTGGTCACATCAAGGAACAAGCATTGTACAAACTAAATTTGCATACGATGAAAATCTCTAATCGAATTAGCCTTGCACCATACGATTGTTCACCATTGGCAGTTGCATTCTTGGGCGGAGGTATTATTGTTGCGATTGTAAATTATGCTAACATTATTCAGTTTGTTTCTTTTTATTATTTCAGCTGGGTTAGTAGCCGTTCGATGCGGCCGTCAGCATAATGCTAGTTCACCAGAGGGGCAACTTCTTCTTGACCATCTGAGCGATTCTGCACTGGCTTTTGACATTTCAATTCACGGTATACCGACCGCAACCGATGACGAACGATTCTTGCTGACCGTTGAACCAAAACTGGGGCGTTTTCTATTGCAAGAAATTGTTGGAAAAGGTATAAAACCATACTTCGCCCCTGAAATGCAAAATTACTAACTTCAAAACAAAATAATAAGCAAATTTCAATTAAGAAGATTTAAAATGAAAAGACATTTTCTTGTTTTAATTTAACTTAATAAATATTAACCCAGGATAAGTTTAATTTATTTTTTGCTTGCAAAAATTTACCCTTTTGCAGAATTGAAGCTGAAAAAAGTAATCGACGAATTTTTACCACTCACCGCATGGACAAGTCATACGTACAACACTGACGATGGTGATCTGCTTTATGGCTTATCTTCATTCAGTGATAAGCTGATTGCTGTCCACTCGAACGCCACAATGGTAATTTTTGCATTTCACTCTTTCAACATGAACAAACAAAATTATGAAACATAAACAAATTCAGATTCAGAGACTTTTCAAAGTGGGCAAAGTGAAAAATCGCCATAATTCTTCAACATTCAAAGCAAACAGAAACGATGAAAAACTGATCGAAACTGACCGTCGTGGTCATTATTTGGTTGGAGCCGCTTCGAATGGCATTTTCGTCGCCAATCTGCACAACAGATCCACTCCCCGCTGCACTGTACCACATCTGCGTGATGTGCAGATTCTTCTTTGGATTTGATATCCCACCAGTCAGTCGTACGGTAATAATAATAACATTTCAACAACAGCTTTCAATTTGTGCTGCTTAAGCTAATTATCATAAAATTATCATTACCATTATGTTATAGATAGTTATCAATATTATTATTATTATTAATAGATTGTTCTTTTTCTTTTTGAACTCTATTCATTGCTTGTTTTCTTTGCTATTCAGTTGCCATGTTGCACTGTTGCACTGTACCCTGCTGCTTCTGAGCTTTACAATTTTGAACATTTTCCAAACATACAACTACACTGACCTGTTCGTCATATGAACCAGGCAAAATTCGAAAATATGTTCAACTACGTATTTACTTTATTACTTCTTCTAGCGCTATAATAAAGCAAAATAATGTAGAGATGTTGATTTGATGTACTGTAGAGAAATGAAAATAAAATTATGCACAAAAAACAAAGATATTTGCAAATTCACCGACATCTCAAAGTTCAGCACTTTGATTAACAAAAAGATCCGGAACCGACAACAGTGGAAAACAGCTTCGCTTAGCTACAGCAACGCCAGCATAGCTACGACCCAACGGCATATTGGTTGGCAGTGTTGACCAGCTGCCAACGTGCACGTTGTAAATCTCAACAGAAGACAGAGTCGAATACCCATCGTCACCGCCGACCAAATACAATGAATGATCTGCAACACAAGCACCTGAAATAAATAAATTTCAGTTTAAACTTTTCATCAGACTTGAAAAAGAGCACAGTTCTTACCAAAATTACGTCGGCAAGTTTCCATCTGACATGGAAGCATTTGCCATCCACCTTCATTTGCGTCGTACACTTCTACAGAATTCAACACCGACGGACCGTCGTGACCACCCATTGCGAACAATTTTCCATCGTAAACAGCAACACCCGGACCGCCTGCAAAAAAAAAAGAGATGCAAATAAATAAATAAATAAAAATTATTAATAAATCTGTAACAATAATTTTCGAAAAAAAGAAAAAAATAACAAAATAAAAAATCGTTTACTCCTTCGGAATTCCATGCTTTCCACAGTTTGCCAACGATTGATCCGCGGATCATAACGTTCCACTGACTTCAAGCAAGTTTTGTGTCCTCCATCAAAACCACCAACAGCGTACAATAAGCCTGAAATTAAACAAACCAGCAATAAATTGATGTTGGTAAAAATACAGTTCACATTTACAAGCAGCAACATTACCCTTATAAGCCGCCACACCGACACTACTGCGTCTTGTGCTCATAGGAGCAACGAATTCCCATTTTCCGGTCCTACGGTCAAGCATCTCAGCCGAGTTTAAACCAGACAAACCGTCAAAACCACCGACCGCGTAGATCACATCTGTGAAAAGAACACAATATTTCATTAATCATTATTTAAATATAAATTTTCTAAATAATCATCTATGTTCTGCTTTCTTAAGCACCATCTATAGCAGCCGCTCCTAACGTAGAACGTTTTGCTAACAACGGTGGTGCTGTGTACCAACATCCACGAATCGAATCAAAATACTCGACATAGCGAACACGAGTCGTGCCATTAAAACCACCAATAACATAAATACGATCATCTGCACTCGCTATGCCTGCAATAAAATAATGATTACTTTTGTTGGAAAAAATAGAATAATAATAATAATAAAATACCAAAACGGCAACGCCGATTAGGCATTGGATTCAAGCTATTCCAAGTATAATTACTGATGTAGAATATGTCAACATTACTAACAGCTCTCGGCACCTGACCACCGATGACGATAATTCCGAGAGCCTATTATATATATATAAAATATGTTTTTCCTTGTGCACTACAGAAAAAGCGAACCAAACTAAACAAACCGAATCTGTGCTGGCACACAACCCTCGAGGTCTGGCATTGCAAGATGATAAATTTTCAAAAAGTAGATGATGCTTCAACGCACCAATAATCAAATCTTTGCATGGCATGCTTGCTTTCACTAATTCATCTTTCTCCACCTTAATCAAAATGCAAATTATAACTTAAATACAAATTAGTCGTATTGAAAAAATAAACTGCAAGATTTAAAATACCACATCAAACAGATATTGAATAGGAAGCAACGGCAATCGAATGCACTGGAAAAGCTTCGGAAGATAAGTCTGACGTTTTTTCAAATCATGCCTAATCCACTTCATCACCGCTTCACATACCTTGAAAAAATCAAACAAAAAAATGTTCCTGTTATGAACTGTAACTGAAATTATGATCACTAGCTTACATCACTTTCACATCTCGTCATCAAGTTATCGCTACTGATTATCTGCAACATGTTCTCCAAAGACAGTGAAAGATACTCTTCATATTTAATCACTTCACTGAAAGCATTATTAAAATCATCAATAAACACAAGGTAATTTTCAAAAAAAAAAAAGACTGTTGCCCTATTTAATAAAATTCATGCATTCATGATTAATTTTTATAAGTTTCACATGAACCGAAACAACAAATTTGTTACTTTTGCTGTTTATTGCTTTTGTCATAAATTTGCAATAAAAATCAAATTTTACATACTTCAACTACCTGTTTCGATGAAACAATTACAATAACCATGTACATTAAATAAATAATTCTGCAACCAAAACTAACTAACTAACTTAAAAAAGAAATTAAATTAACATTAAATAAAATTAACAAATACAACAGATTATTACTGTAAATAAATATTGCAGTTTCATTGAAAATTTACATTAAATTTATTTTAAAAAATGACAAATTACTCAAAATGCTGTTCACAGTAAACACGAGCAAAGATGCTGAGTGAAATGCATGAATGATGTTCAGCAAACTCTTGAATACCAATGCAATTTGAAGGATTGAGCTGTGATTTCAAAAATTCGCAACAAGAATTCGTAACTTCGGACATTTCAAGTAAATCTGACGCAATGAGGATGTACTGAATATACAAAAATTGTACAAAAATAAATAAGAAAATATTTCCTTTCTTACTTGAACATTTTCTGCTGTAATCGCAATTTCAGATGTGTACATAAAATTGACCAAGCTCTTCAAAGCGTCTGGTTCTACACCGTGAATTCGAATTTTTCCTTGTCCGACTTCGGACATGTTCGACTGGAACATGGCTTTGAAATATGGACAAGCACTAGCCAAAATGATACGATGTGCGGGAATTTCAACCTCTGCACTATTCGATGACGAGCTACCTTCATTTGAATCTGTTTTCAAATGGCTGGCAACCAATACAACATCACATAACGCTTTTTCACTGAAAAAATACTTGTCTTTTTCACACGGCTTAAGTATAGTTCAAAATCATCAAGTAACAATTACTCTCTCAAAGATGTTAAGTTGTGTTTAAAATTTATCCAATGCGATAAACTTCGAAAAACCGCAGAATCTCTTGCAAATTCAACTTCCGAAGCAATCTGGTCCTCTGTTTGGTCGTTAGTTCCTGAAAATAAAAATAAAAAAAAACTAAATCAAATAACAATAATAGAAAATCACGAGTATGAATTCGCAATTTTGCAATTAAATGCTTAAAACTTTAAAAAGAAATAAACAGAAGTAAATGATTGTCTATAGGTTAAAGCATCAACTGCAACTAATAAAACAGTTACAACTTCTGTAAATTGTTTACATATGCATACAACTTTCATACAATTTATGTTTACATATTTAAAATAAAACACACTTTAGTCCAATGATTTCAGTGTAATAGCATATAAAACTGCAAATAATTTTTAAAATAAAATACATATATTATATTAACAACATTTATTACATAATTAATGAATCAAAGAAAATCTGAAATTTAATTTTTCATAATTTTCTAAAATAATATTTCAAAAAATTCATATTTTGCTGCTTTAAGACAAAAAAACATGCATAATTATATCATAATTTAATCTTCGAAACAACGGCATCAAAAAATATCATAGAATATTTAGAAAACTGAAAACAAAATTCACTTACGTTGAGCGTTCAAATTAATCATTGATTTTTTCATACGATGTATAGAAAAGCAAAAACTAGAAAACCACAATCATATTTAAAACGAACAGTTTAAAAAAACTATTTTGAAGACCACATAAAAAACCACAGTATACGGCAACAAATTAAAGAAATCAAGATTGCTCGAGTAATCGTAATATGAATGGTTTTTATCTTTCATCGTAGTTACGCAAAATTTGTTTAAACATACAAATGTAATACAAACACACAAATATAAAAGCAGTTTTGACATTTATCATAGTTATATTTCAAATTATATAGAAACATAAATATGATTTTTACATAATTATTGCCGCAGTTGACGAACTGTTGCTTACTTGATAAATCTGAAAGCATTTTTAAAAATATTCTTGTTAAAATAATTTGAAAAAAAGTATTCAATAATAATTGATAATTAATTTCGCTGTATATTTTTTAAATTACTGTAACAGTGCGGCAAGCTGATGACGCCTGCTCTATTCCAGAGTCAGCGGAAGAAGAGGAGGAAAGTCGGAACTGATCATGAACCACGTCGCTGTTGCACTCAGCTACCGTAGTACATTTGACTATCGCAGTTTTTGTTTTAACTGGGTAAGTTTTTTTGACTGCACGCATTGTTAATGTTTAAATTTTGGCGGGAACTTTTTAGCGATGGTTTCCATTTATATAGGTCATTTTTGAATTTTCAAAGCGTTGTTATTGGTTGAATTTGTCAGTCTATCTACAGTCTTTCAAATGTGTTCCTGTAAGTCATCATTTTATGTGTTTTTATTTCATGTATTCATCTGCATTGTAATATTTTAAACCACAATGTGAATAAACAATTTGGAATGAATGTTAGCAATGAAAAGTGTGGCTTGAAATCATCGTTTTAACATTTACATTGAAACTTTCCCTTGTACTACTGTTCGTATCAGTTAAGTAAATAAAACGCGATGAAAAGTAGTCATTACTCAAAATTATCAGTAGAAGAACATGTAAATTTGCATATGAGTCATTATTGTTTGCTTGGATGCTTCATTTGAAGTAATTTCAGATTGACGCCTTGAGTGACGTGGAAGTGGTGCGTTTTGATTTTCAAATGCGTCTGAGAGATACAATTTCCAATGCGCCAACCCAGTGATGCGCTGTTTTTTCATTTTTATTTTTCAAATCAACACTAAAAGAAGATGAGAACTGAACAATGAGAAGCCGCTACGTTTGGTAAGTGGTACTTTTTTGATAAATAGCATCATTACAAAAATGTATAATTGAAAACAAAGTATTCAATGTAATTTTTCAACAGAAATGTATAATATATAGATGACAGCAGAAAGATAATTGGTTTTTTTTTATTCCTAGTGCTTTTAATTTTTTTTTCCTTTTATCTATTCCACCAGACTGTTATTTTTCAATTTTCAAACAGTCATCAAAATAATTCATAAAACTGCTTGTTCAATTTGCCAGTTCATCTGAATTCATTTTCTCAAATCATGATTAATGTTTTCATAAAATCTTGATTGTGAGTGAGCATTTTATATAAATTTAGCCAGTATTTTATGAATTTTTTCTTTCAACATTTCAAATGAAGTTGATAAAAAAAATGGTTTAATTTTTGCCATTGTCTTCTTTAATTTTTCCTTACTTAGTCATTGCATCCCAGTTATACTACAAATGAAAAATTATATCAGTTATCAATAGTGGTAATGAGAAAGGTTAAGCTTGTATGCTTTTTGATTATGCGCATTCGCCAGATTATTAGCAGTAGTCTTCTGTACACGCATTTCTGCAGTTCATATTGCGTAGAGATTTAGGCTAGAGTTCATTTTGGAAA
>JYDO01000258.1:0-29931 GCA_001447755.1 Trichinella papuae | reverse complement strand
TGGCCTACATAAATGGAAGTTGATTTCTTATAAAAAAAGACGCTTTGAAGTGAATAAATTGCAAGTGAACGCTTGTTTAGCTAATGAAAAGATGATTTACAATAGATGCTGATGTGCTTAATGGACAAACACTACGCGCGCAGCTTTAAAAGTGGCTTAAGTGAAATACAAATTCTTGTAAAGATGAATTCTTACCTAAGCTCAACATAATGTACAAAAAGTACAGTTTTACAGCAAAAAATATCTGACTTGCATCTTACATATTACAAACTTTGGTAACTTAATTAAGCACAGGAATAACTTCGGTAACACAAAGGTAGAGTGCTATTTTTTAAATATCACTTTATTTTTGAAAATTAGTACATAAAAATTGCATAAGTAATAACAGTAATTGTACTTTTTAAATTTATTCAATGCGCTTTCAAAAATTATACTTTTAATTGCTGTATAGAGATATGCTTGATAAACTTGTTTTACGGTAATTTTATTGATATCTTGTATTTTGCTATAATATAAAAAAAAAGAAAAAATTTATTAATTGTTATTAATTAAATGCTCAATAGCATTATAATATATTATATTTCATATGTTAATTCATTATTTATGTTTGCATGCAGCGTTAAGGTTACATTTAATCCTTGATTATCAACTAATACATTTGATAAAAAACGGGTTAAAATGTGCGGTTGTTTTTTTAAATTATTCATAGCGTGATTGTTTTTCCGATACTTAATTTCATATTACTTTAGATCCTTGTGTTTGAAAGTTCATTTTTTGTCACAAGTGTATGAAATATTTGAATATTCAGATAAGGTTGTTAAGATGTATATTGTTTTGCATTTTTACTGTAGCTGACTGTCAGTATTCATTATATATTTATTCGAAAGTTGAATTATATATCAGTTACGATAGTTGATTAAAATGTTAGTCTTTAAATAAAGTATTGTAAAGTTTCATTTTTACATAATGTTACATAAAGTAGTTAATGTTTTATGCAGCTGCGCCCGGTATCGAAAATTTTTGAGATAATTATGAAAATAGCATCATGATGCTTATTTCATATTTTAGGCTTTGTTTACTTTGGAAAACTGATAAAGTTGAAGTGAAGTGATTGAAGAAGAAATTGAAGTGAGTATTTTGTTTATTTTGTTTTATTTTGTACAACATTTTGAAACAAAAATGAAAATCTTTTCAACAGTAAGTGAATATTTGAAGACATATATATATAAGATGTACAGTTTTCGTATACAAGAAACAAAATTGAAAAACTGCAAAATAGAAACGTTAATTCTATTCCTTAGTCACTTTGCTCATATCAGGGCTTAGCTTCATTACTGTAATCTTTTGCGCTTTCGCTGCCTGTCTGGGCGTTTTTTCCATTGCGTATTTATTTGTTTCGTACGTTGGTTTCATCTTGTTCACAGTGAAGTTGATAGAGAATTGAGGTTTACAACGGTAATCGCACGCTTTTTGACATTTCCACATCATGTAATCGCGGTAAACACTGCAAGCTCCATGTTCTGCCCAGTAGTCACAATATGCTACAGTGTTGACGCAGTTTATAGGTTCTTCCCAGTTACCTTTGCAATAACAAGCAGGATTACAAGCACCGGGGCAGGTTTTTTGCATGAAATCTGAATTTTTCCAACACTGACCATTGCGAGCCCAATAGCGACACAATGCATGTCGATTGATGCATTTTTCTGAAATTTTTAACATTATATAGGTTGGGGTTTTCTTTTCATTTATTCATGTATATATTTGTAAAGGTCTGTAATTTTATTGTTATAACTTTTCGAGAAAAATTTTATAAACTTCATCGTCATCAAATAATTGATAGTTTACAAAAGATTTTGCAAATTATGTGACCTCTACTACTTGGAACATGCCACCAGTCGACGAGTTCCAACAATGTTCATTCTTATTTATTATATTTTGACTTTTCTTGAAGTCTTCTTTTACCGTAATGTGCTGATGGTCATTCACATTTTCAAGCAAATAAATTAAAAAGGAAACCTACTAGGTTCTTCGATGCTTCTTGAAAATCTGCGGAACATGTGGCAGTTGGCAATGGAATCGCTGAACTGTATACCATTTGCGAAGGGGCTGTACATGGTGGAAGCAGGCACTGAATTAATTATGCATAATTATTGAACATTTTTAATTGAAAATTTTCAAAAAAAATAATGTGTAAAAAAGAGGGGAGAAAGTTTTTCAATTGCAAATGAGTAGTAGTGGAAAAATCTTACTTGTCAAATTGAGAAGGAACAGTATTATAACGGATAGAGTTGCAGATGATGAAGAGGAGGATAGCATGATGATCAGCTTTTGCTTTGTTTTGCTTGGAAATTGCTTGAATGAATAACTGGCAATTTGACAGTCCAAATGGCAACCTACGTGAATGGAATTGATTAAGGGAAATCTTTTCTGGTGATGAGCCCGCAAGTTGAAGAGACGAAGCAGCAGATGTGCCAGAGGTTGTCGGATGCCTTTATACGAATTGGCTGGTGAACTAGTTAAGTGTCCCGCTGAACCAGAACGACATGCAGCTATGGACGCTTTGGGGCAACGGGATGGCCTCAAAAGTTTGAACCAATTTCAATAGCTTTTTCAACTGTGCCAGCTTAAATAAGTTGAAATTTAGTATTTGGCCACGTGCTGGATCAATCTTCACTTGTCCGCGTCACTATAAAAAGCTGGTCATTTTGTTTGTCGTTCCGCTTCACTGCGTGAGTTTGACGAATGTTTAATGATGACCACCGGTCGAGCATAATTTCCGTTGCAAAATTATCATATTCTTTATGTTGTACAAAAACAAATAGGTCACTTTGTAAATTGCTCAAGCGGGTGGAAGATAGCAGCAATAGGATGTCATCGTTATTGCGCAATAGTTCCCATCTTGAATTGAACCAGTGTAATTTTCTAATCAAGATGTTTGAAAATTGTTTAAAGTTAAAAATACAAATCTGCACAATGTAATATGCAATATTTTAGATCTCGTTAACTTGAGTTTTTTTTTTGTTTTCTTTTTTTTTACAGTTACATTCAAAGGCGAAATTTGATGCAGAATGTTCTTTTTCTGCCCATTTTGTAACAATTTCTTGAAATTGTTTTCGGGGATAAAAGGAATCTATTACGCATGCGAAACATGCTCTTTCGAGGAACAAGTAGATAATCAAGTAAGTAATCTTTTAATAAACAATAGTAGTTCAGTAAAAATTATTTCATACATAATTCGATCTATAATTTATAATATTAAACACGAAAACAAGTAATTCCTATATAACGTAATTTTTGACAAGTTTTTGCAAAATATTTTGACAGTAAGAGTTCACAAGAAATTATTGTTGTAAATGAGAGCATCTATTTTTAGCTTCAAATTCTGATTCCAATATAATCTGTTTATTATTATTATTTGTCTCTAATTTTATCACTGAACAGGGCGTTATTATCGATCAGTTATTTTTGTTGTTTAATGTTCAAATTTTAGTATGTATTTCGCACGCATCCAAAAATGAAAGAACTCAGCCATATTTTGGGTGGCCCAAAAGCTTGGGAAAATGCACAGATTACAGAAGGTTAGTATTTCAATAGCTGAATTACAATCAAATTTGAAATTATTTAACAAAAAGTTTTTTTAATCAGTTATTAAGGGATAAATTTTTTCTCATAAACAGATTTAGTATTTTAACAAGTAGATAACAAGTGAGAATTGTTTTCTTGTGTTGGTGTATGCTATTGTAAAAGATAATGAAACTTTATTATTTTGTTACAGTAGGCAATTCATTTTTATTTCTCTTTGCATTTAAAGAATTGTATTGTTATGTTTTACTTTTAAGTGAAATATAGTTTTCATACATAAAATTAAAATTTTCATTATGTGTTTATTTGCAAGACTGCGAAATTGAAATTTTCAATTTTGAATATATAATTTTACAGTAATCCAGTACATGGTTTTTCAAAAAAAAAATTTGAATTGTTCAAGTAGAGATATTTTTTTAATTTACATTTTTTTTCTTTTATAAATCTGAAAATGGAAGATTTGCAAATTGAAGTTGTTTTATATCTAATAATTTTTTTGTTCTTAAATTTTAATTTTAGTCATTCAATGTGAGCAAGCTGTTAAAATTTCCATTTGCATTGTTGAAAATTTTCCAGAAATACATTGTTGGAATATATATATATATATATATTTATTTATTTCTATGAATTTTATTTTTCAATTTAAGAAAAATGTCCAAAATGCGACGGTGGTCAAGCATATTTTATGCAGATTCAAATTCGTAGTGCTGATGAACCGATGACTACGTTCTACCGTTGTGCTAACAATTACTGTGCCCACAGATGGAGAGACTAAAGCACAAATCCATATTGTTTGTCGTTTCAAATTCTTCTAAATTTTAGGCAAGTAGAACAGCTTTTCTCGTGTTTGCCTTTGGCTACATAACATTGTGCTCAATTTGTTTGTTTTTTTTTTAATATTATTTTTACAGTCATAACCTTGCACGTGTATGCGATTGCAAGCGTTGTTTCTAAAGAATCGGAAAATGGTGCTGAACTTTATTTATAATCGTATTCGCATCACTTTGGTCCTACTTTTTTTTTCATTGTATAACATTTTATTCGTTGTACAACGATGAAGCTTGAAATATGTCAACATATTTACTATCAGACGTAAGAGTGCTTGTTGTGTTTTGTTTATGTTTTTAACTGGGCAATGCAGGCAATTTTTTTTATATGCCATACTGAAATTTTGCAGAAAGTAGTATTCTTGATTTTGACTATTCCAAGTCCTTGATACATATATATATATTGCTGTATTAAAAGAAATTTTTGAAATTAAAATAAATATTCGCTGATTTTTGCATAAATAAATATATCAGACAAGTGCAAATTTCAAATTTTTATTATGAATGCAATTTTAACAGTTTAGATTGCTGGCATATTGGAAGATCGATTTAGCATCATCAGTTGCATTGCTGTTAAAAATTGGCTATTTAAGAAAAAAATGTTTCCATACAATCAATTAACCCGCAGTTATTGCCGTAAAACATCTTGGCATGATTTATTGTGGAAAGGTCGACGATTTAATTTTGTAAGTATGAATTTTAAATCATTATTTGTGAATGGTTCTAATTGCTTTCTTTGTCGAGCTTTCGAATATCTGAAATGATTTTATTCATTCAAATTTTTCAAAGAAAATTTAATTGATGGGAGTGTTTTTTTTTCTTATTAGTTGATTATTTCGATCGTTTTGAAGTCGACTATCAATTTTTGTTTTGATCTATGGTTAAGGTTGCATTTTAATCCATTATCGTTTATCATGATTTGGAAGTAAATTAAAATTGCTGTTCTTAATGCGCAGATGAAGCTCAGCATGAGGCATACTGGAATTGTTTTCTTTGTATTGGCATCTTTTACGCTCGAAGTATGCTTTATTGAAGAGCGTGTATATTTATATATATTTTTTTCTTTGATATGTGAAAATATTGAATGTTTACTTTAACAATTTTTGAGACGTCTAAAAGTCAAAATTGTTGCATTGAAGAATTTTCATTCAATCATTTTCCTTTTATCATCAAGCATGTGGATAAGTTGGTTAATGGGTGGTGTTTAAGCATTTCTTATTCATATTGACGGGATTCGTTTCTATTTTGAAACACAAATGACAATGAAGAATCAGTAATTTTTCAGCATATTTAATAAAAATAAAATTTACTAGTGATATTTAAAGAGTTTGTAATTTAAGTTTTTCTGTTTTACTGATGATCATATGATAAGAATGTTGAATATCTTGCTCATGTACGGCAAATTTATGATGAAGCAGAAATTATTCACGTCGCAGTGTACTTTCATATACAGTTTACATTTAAACTTGATTTACGTTTGATATTTAATTTATAAGGATAGAGGTAGTAAAATAGAGGGGTATTCTGAAATATGTATATAGTTGTTATTTATTATTTAATCAGTTGACTTTTATTTTTTGTTCTTTATCGTTTAAATCACAGATACTTTCATGATGAATGCCTTTTTAAAATGGCATTGAAGCTTTCATCATTTTTAGGCTATGATAAATTGCATTTTCATTTAAAGCGTCATTTAGGACGTTTTTGCTTGCTGACAATGAGTAATTGCGCTATTTAAAGTTAGTTTTAGTTATTTAGCTTGCTTGACATTCAATTTCCATATTTATTTATTTATTTATTTATTATGAAAAGAAAACTTTATCGTTATAATCATAAGGAAAAACCAAAGCTACTAGGTAACCAATTTGAAGCTAATTTTCCATATAACTCATTAAATTAGTTTACATTGAACGTCAATCATATTGTTGTTATTAATTATTTCCCATGTAATGATTGATGTTAGTTGACATTTTTCTTTTAATTACAAAATAAACATATATTAGCATGAAATAGAATGTTTAATGTTGAAATTGGTGGCAGTTAGATTAGATTTTGGCTGTTAGAAATATTTTCAATAGTTAAGCTATTTATTTATTTCATTCAGTTGGCATTATTTGAACACGATACTTTGATGATCAGTTGCTCTTGCATCGTGATGTTTATAAGATTTTGTAGAGATTTACTTGGGCAGCTTTATTAGTCTGACAGTTGTGTGTAGTAAGCTGATAATCCAATCCGTGTTAACAACAACAAAAACACAACAATAACATCAACACAACAACAGCAGGAATAAATAAATAAAAGGTTTATGATGATGATGATGATGATGAAATTGATACATGTATTGTATGGAATTGATTGATTGATTGCAGTTAATATTATTATTGCTATTATTGTTCTTATAGTTGTCGTTGTTGCTATTGCTGCTGTTGATGCTGTTGTTTGTTGTTGTTGTTGTTGTTGTTTATTTTTCTTTGATGGAAGTTAGAAAAAAGAAATTATGGATAAATTTCAATATTCATGTCAGAGCGAAAAGTTTTCCACAACAATTCAATTTTGCCGTTGCCATCGCGCACCTCCGTGTCTTGTGCTCGTTGCTATGAGACAAAGCTAAGCATGCATGTGTGTTACGTCGGCTAACGTTGGCGCTTCCTGCAAACGCGCTGTTGAAGCCTAGCCGTGCTTAAAACTCGGCCCATTAACTAGGAGGACAACGCCTCCTTCTTCTCTTGTGCCCTCGTGTGCTTTTATTCCTTTTATTACCATTTTATCGCATCAATCGTCACTCCTACCATTCACAAGTTGTTGAATGTTCAAGTTCTGGGATTTTTTCCCTCATATCTAATTAAAATTATTTCCTCTTAAAATTATGTCATCATCATAATTATTATTCATTTGCTCATCATCATTCATGATATTATCATCATCGTTGTTAATTTTTCTTCGAACATTCTTTTTTTAATTTTTAATCAGAATCAAACAACATACAAATACTGCTGCAACATTTCATCTGCATAGCGTTCTCATTGATAGTAAGTTTATTTTTGATTTACAGAAAAAAAAAATTTTTGATCAAAAACTTGTCATTAACAATTATTTTTTGTTATTATAAAATATATATTCAGATGTATAGATGTATATATTATTTTTTCGTTGTTTTTTTTTATTCTCTGAATGACTTTAAATTTCTGCAAGATGATGACTAAAATTGATCAATAGATAGCAGGAGAATGTTTTGCAATTTCTTTTTTTAGCATTTCATCCTTTTATTATATTTATATTTATTCAAGTATTCTTCAGAGGTTCCTCTTCAGACGAAGTCTTCCTGTAGCTTATTATTAAATAAGAAGAATGATTTTTGTGATGAAGTTATAAAGTTGTTTACAGAATTTGATTGAGCATGTGTTCACCTGTATTAATTGAATATAGATTGATTATATATATACATATATATATGTATGTCTGTGTGTGTGTATGTAGAATATCAGAATGTCGATGATGTTTTCATCTATGCAACATTTATCTGATGAAGGTAATTATACTCAGTTACATTATCAGTTACGTTCTAGTGAATCGTATGTATGTGTTTTCATTTTGATTATGTAAAAGTTCAATATTTTGAGATATATAATTTTTTGAATAATTTATATTTTGAATAGTTATTTTTAATCATGCAAATAATATTTTTGATTAAAAAAAAATAATAATAAAGATCAGTTGACTAAACTAGAATGTGGTTAGAAAATACTGCAGGATGACAATTGATGGCATCATGCTGTTAGTAAAAAATGACAAAACACTGTTTAGAAAATATGCGTGTTAGTTGCTCAACATTTTAGCTCAGAGGCGTGTTGTTTGTACGAGAGGTGTGTGTATGTGTGTGTGTGTGTGTGTGTTGTTCTTGGAGAAATAATTGATGATCAATTAATCAACGTCACTTTCATCAAGGAGCTAGCTGTAATGATTGAATGCATTTGCTTATTGGATGAATTTTTCAATTAAGCTTTAGCTGTTTTGTTTTTTTTTGTGAAATATTGTAATCTTTTCTACTTTGGAAAGAATTTTCTAAATGAGATTTTTGTATTTTTATTACTTTAATGTACCTGAAGTTTGCATTTCTTTTGGACGAATTGACAATCAATAAGCTTCTCCATAGTTGAAGCAACAGATTATTGTTGAATTGCAAATTTTCAATTAATCATCAATTTTAACGTTTATAACAACATGTAATAATCATAATAGTAATAATAAATAACGATTGAATAGTTTAAGAAAGAAAGCAAAATAATAATGAGAATAACAATAATTTTTTATTCTTTTTCCATTTCCTTTTCTTTGGAACGAATAAATATAGTTGTTGTTGCTTGTTGAAGTGGTCATAGAATTAAATGCAATTTGACAAACATGAATGTTCACTAGATTCGTATGAAAATCTTGTAAATGCTCGTTTCAGTTATTAATATGCTTAGCTAGAGCTTGTGATTGGGAACATTTTTGCGTTCAGTTAGTTTTCTGTGCTGCCAACAAAGCAAGTCAATGTTTCACTTCCTGACATAACAATGGGCTTGTTGTGCAAGAAAAAGTTCTCCTCATGCATGGAAATAGCTTTGCCATTTTTACTAATTGCCGTCTTTTCAGCATAACAAAGTCCAATAAATAATAATAATAACTGGCGTTCGTTGAACAATTTCCGGATTCAAAATTGCCCCATTAAAATGCAATGGATGTTTTTAAAGCACTTTTAAAATACATCGCTACTGCCGGTCGGCGGCATTTACACAGCCAAGCGTTGTAATTGATGATATTGCATCGTTTCAAGTTTCACCCACTATATATAATATGCCGCATGCTTTGTTTCCTATTTTTTCTTTGTCATTTTGTTCAATTAGTATATTTCAATTCATTGTTGGCATCTCCTTTTGCCTTTTTTTTCTTCCTTTAATTGAGGCTAAAATAGGAAAGTGCTATTTGAAGAGGAAAAATGTAGAAAAAATTTATGTTCCACAGTGCATATTTCTTATTCTTCATTTATTGTTCGAAATTAGTTTTTTTAAATGGATAAATTTGTTTATTGGAAAACTATTTATTACAAACGGCACAGTGAAAGTTTTCACTTTTCAATTGTTTGTAGAAACAGTAGTAGCTTGATTGTATTCTTTTTGTAAGTTTACTGCAATCATCAATTTTCAATTGTTTACAACAGTTTGTGATTTTCAGGTTGTATAAATAATATTTTGAATCGACTGATTGAATTCTTTCTTACTTGAATTTTATTTTCATTAATAATTGCTATTTGAAAATTTTAGTTTATTTTAAAATCATTTTTGAATTTGTCATTTGTAAAATAATAGTTGATGTGAAATGTGAATTATTTAGCGCAAAGTTGGGTGGGTTATTTTATTATATATATTTGTATTTGATCGATTTATAACAGATGAAGGGTGAAGTCGACGCGGTTAAGGTTTTTAACACTTTTAAAAATATACAATTTCAAGAGTACTTTTGCTGAACTGAAGATTTTGCATTATTTTATTATAATTGTAGATGAATGTGAAAATAAGATAGTTGCAGTGAAATTTGTGAAATCATTTTTTATATATTGCAACGCGAGAGTGTTATTTTTTTGTTTTTCTTTACAAAATACAAAAATTAATTTCAACGAATGTTTTTTGTTCATTGCAACTGTTCAGGTAATCTTTGTTTAACCGCAAAAAGGCAGTCAGGCAGGCAATGTTTTAAAGTGATGCAGTTTGCTGCGTGTGTAGGGTTGTATTGATTTTAGGCTTCCTTCCAGACATGTAATTTAGTTTTGATAAATAATAAAAAAAAAACGATAAATTAAGAGAGCGTTGACAACAAGCTTAGCCGGCCCGTGCTGAGTATCATCATGCAATCTTTTGCTAGCAAGCATTGATGACGAAATGAGATAAAATGAGATTCGAGTGGATGATTGAATTTGCGCTCCAGTTGCGGTATATTGTACTGACACTGATGGTGCAATGCTCTCGTGAGAGGTTGACTTTACTTTCAAAGTTGCTGCTCTTGAGAAGTTCAATTTTTATGCTTCATCATCCAAACCAGGTATAGATATTTTCCAATATGGTTTTTGTTTTATTTTTGCAAAAATTATCAGCAATTGTTCTCTTTCACTCATTCGTTTCACATAATTTGAAAGTATCACTATTATGAGGGGGAATTATTTTGACGTTTCAATTTTATTTAAATTTTTTGATGAAAATGATGACGATGATCATGTTGTTGTTGTTGTTGTTGTTGTTGTTGTTGTTGGCGCAGTGTTGGAAAAGCATATTTATGTAGCAGGAGAAAAGGCTTTGCTTTTTGGGTTACTGGCTATGTCAATGGTCGGTCAGTGACGACGATGGTGGTGCTCATTAGGCTGCTGTTTGACGAAAAGCGGCTCGCTGTTTGGCATGCATTGATTTTTCTCTCTCTTCTTCTTCTTCTACATCTTTTTTTTATTATGCTTAATCTGGCAAGCTTTCCACAATTTTACTTGATCAAGCAAGCTTTCGTTGTCTGCGTTTGACATTCAAAATGTTATTTTTTTTTCTCCTCTATCTTTTCATCAGTTGTCAACGGTTCAACTGTGTAGGGATTGTCAGTTATTTTGAAAAAAAAATGTTATAATATGCTTTTTGGGAAATTTGTTCATTTCTCTCTTCACATCTGACTTGAAGCTTGCTTGGAGCTTTTTGGAAAATATCCATAAATTTTGTAACGATTGATTAATTTTCTCATTTTTCCAGACCCTTCTACTACTACTACTACTACTACTGCTACTGCTTATTTTCTATCATGTGCTTTGCATTGTTTGCTAATCTGCAAAATTGACCGAAGGGCAAGTTTTCAACTTATACCTTTATACTTCTTTTAACGGTCAGGAAAATATTAATATTGATAAAAGGGTGATGTTCTAAAAATTGATCAAAACTGTTTAACTTTTGCTAAAATTGCACTGGCCTATTGAATAAAATGCCTTTTCTAGAATGATTGTGAAAAGATTGAAAACTTGGAAAACAGTTTTTCCTTTTAACCACACTTATATTTATTTCATTATTTCATTTTATCTTCAAGTATTTTATTCTCATCTACACGTTTAATGTTTGTTTGTTTGTTTGTTTCTTAAATTCAAACTTCTCGCATGCACTTCTTATTATCTATTTATCAATTGTATAGTTAATGCTTTTGTGTGCAGCAAAAATTAATGGCAACAACAGCAAAAAAGAATTGCTGCTGATTCACCTCTCAAGTGAGATTGCTTTTTTCTTATTTCATTTTTGAACTCATCAACTAAACACAATTAAGTAATTATCCGAAACGTCAATTTATGCTTATTATTTGAAAATACATTATTTTGTTCATTATTCTAAATTTTTTATTGTTGAAATTGAGCTGCTGCTTTAAAAATGATATTCAATCATTTATTATTTTTTTAATTGTAAAATTGATTTTCCATATTGTGAATTCAAAAGATTTTAATATTGCAACAGCTATTTCATATACAAAGATATTTCGTCGTCCTTTCAAAACTGAAACGTTTATCTGATTTTCTTTTCAATTCAATATGTTAATTAAATATAGTATTCAAGTATTTGAAATATCAAATATATATAGAATTTCATATTTTAAAAGTTATTCATTTTATTGTTGTCATGATCGATATTGTGCATACCTTCTTTATCAGATATTTTTTTTTATTTTTTGGATAAAGTTTTGTTGAAGAAGAAATTTTTTCAAAAGAAATTTTTTTTTTTTGAAATTTTGCAACTTTTTTCCTTCAGTATGATTGATGAACGATCGATTTTTATAACTTGATGCGCGATTCTTGGGTACATCATCGTGATGTGTGTAATTTTGCTTGTAATAAATTAAAACCGCTATTTTCCATTCAAAATAGTGCTTGCTTGTCGAAAATATTGGACAATATTGAGCTAACTTTTTGACGCCATAAAGCATGTTTTGTTTTCCAGTTCATTTGCTTTACATATGAGATTTCGAGGCTTTTTGTCGCTTCAGAAAATTATTATTGTTACCTTCCAGTGATGGAAAAGAATTTCTCAGCTAACAAAGAGACGTTATTGTCAATGGTCGTCAGTCATCAGCTAGAGTAGATGATGTTTTTCTTCAAGTGAAATTGCTTTTTCAATTGTTCATGCACAATCTTGCAAACATGCAGGCATATCTATATGTATACATATAGATGTGTCTATATCTATACATACAAGAATACATATATGTTTAGATGTTGTATTTGTTTTGAAATTTAATGAACACAGTACAGTGATAGTTAAACAGCTTACAGCGTTTGGAAGTTGCTTTAATTGTTTGCAGTTTTGTTGACTTTACTATTAACATAGGGCAGTAAATTGGTCTTGTATATCAAGGGAATGGAATGCTTGATCATCACGGGCGAGGTTAATTTTCGGCAATGCAGTGTTGACGCTGGTGTCTCACATGCAAGGCCAAGGGTTATCGATGACGTTGTTGTAATTCAAGCATATCCGTTGCCGGCGTGCAATTTGCTCAATGTGTGTGTACTACTGCTATTATTACTATTACTGCTGATCAATCGATTGCAATGTCTACACAAGTTCGTTTCTGCAGATTTATTATTTGATCAAGCAGCACTTTAATTGCTTTGACCGACTTTCAGTGATGCGAGTATTTTTTTTTTTGCTTTCTTTGTTTCTCTACTTTATTTTATTTTATGTTTTTCTGTTTACTTCGTCTCACAGCTTGTCCCTTTTTGTTCAGAGCCTAAAATTGGGTGCTTACTTTTTTCAAAATGAAAAATCAACATAATTATGCGGTCTCGAAACATCAGGAGGTATTTAAAATCAACGTTGCAAAACAATGCTGCTTCAGGTTAAGCGGAAGTGCAACATTGCATGCTACCAGTTGTTAACTGCATACATGCATGCATGCATGCATACGTAGACAAGATCAGCTGACTCTTATTTTCCATGGTCCATTTACTGGCGGCAGGCTGTTGCTGCAGCTTTGATCTCTGTTGACGATCATTTTCCAGACTTTATTTTAACATCAAATACATTTAATTAATACATTTAGGTTAAAGTGAAAAATATTTTTTATCCTTGTCGTCTTTTTAATTTTTTTTCTTTTTTATTATATTTTTTGATGGCAGAGTGAGAGTGTGTGGGTTTAATCTACCTGCGAGAGACTGCGAGTAGTGATTATATTATTATTATTTCAAGCTACGGATCCAACGTGAATCTCAATCAAATCAGTATGTGCTAGGTAGCTGTGTTTTATTTGTTTGTCATTCTAAAAGTATGTTGTGATCGTGTAATCAGTGTGTGTAACAGTGAAATTCGATTTGATCAAAATCAAAAAGGAAAAGCATTGACAATAGATTGAGAAAGATTTTTTTACTTGAATGTTTATTAATTTTACCATGAAATAAAATAATAATAAATAATTCACGTAGAAAATTAATTGTTGAACAAAAATGTTGATTGAAATAGCATTTTTCGGTCGACTTTATTTGACATTTTTCTTTTGTATCAAGCGTTTAATTAAATTGTTACGGTTAGTTGGAAAAGAAGCGTGCTAATAATTGGATTTCAAAAAATTCTTCCCCTCGAATAATCTTCATATTCATGATTGTTGTATTGTTTTATTTTGCTGTGAATTTGTTAGCTTTGTGAGAGTATAATTGAATTGTAATTTTCACCAAAATTAAACTTCCTTGTTTTCTTGAAGATGAAAGGGGAAAAAAGAGAGAAGAGTTTCACGTTGTATATTTTGAAAAATATATTGAATTCAGCAGCAACGTTTTGTCAGTGTAGGTTAATTTGACATTTTACCACGCAGTTGGTTTTACAGTTGCAGTTGCCAACTTTCAGGAGGAATAAATTCTGATTTTATACCTTGAGCGTGTTTCAATTTGACAAATTGTAGAAAATACTGTAAGCAAATGCGATGCTAATGTGTCAGGACAAAAAAAAACGTCAGCTAGTCTAGTGTAGCCTGGCTGCTGCTCTTCTTTGATGCATTTATACCTCCTTGCCTGCCTGCCTGGCTGATGCCTGATTCCTGTGTGTGCTTAATGTTTCTGCTCTCAGATCTGTCTGTCTGTCGTTGGCTTTTTCAATCATCGGCGTCGTCAGTCACGTTTTGATAAAATTTCAATTAACCAAATTCTGGCGTTTCATCATTGTCGATCTAATTAATACCTGCCGATCGTTATTACAAGTTGTTGTAAATGTGTGAATTCGTTTTTCTCATTTTCTTTTAAAAATCTTTTTCGTATATGCGGAACAGTTTACAAGTAAGATTTGCAGAACAATATTATTTGTGAATAATTTTCAATACATGGGTTTATTTATTCAATATTGTCGACATTAACGTTTCCATCCCAATTGAAGTAATCCCATCCCGTTCTTCATTTTTGAAGATGGTATTTTTGTTTCATTTTTATTAGTTTAGCATGAAAATTTATTTTCGAAAAAGAAAAAAACTTTGCAGAACTGAAAATAAAAATTTATGCGTAAATTTGAAAATTTCTTTTTATTTTTAAGCAAAAGGTATTTTGATGAGGAGAGAGAGGGGGGGAAAAAATTGAGCAAATGTTGGCAAAATTTTAACGTAAGAATGCATTTTCCCATTGCATTTTCAATAATTTATTGCTCAACAGCAGGGTGGGCTATTCTTTTTGCGAAGACGTTTGTTTTGTGGGTTGTGTTGTGGCAACGTTTGGCTTAGAGAGAGATTTTTCAACGGAGAAAAGTAAAGAAAAGCATTTTTAATCTTCGCCTGCGTCCTCTGCCTTGGACACAGAGGGGCAGCAGTTGTTGTATAAATTGATGATAGATTTATTCCTTCTTCAACATTCACCATCTCGACAAATATAACTTTGCCAAAATGATGAATTTTATTAAGCCACGTCTAGAATATGAAAAGCATGCAGCAAGGTTGATCCGTTGCATAAGTCTTCTTGGAAGCGTTGTCTTGTCACACGCATCTCATTCATTCATCTTTCCGCTTTCCTGAACTTCATCTTCTCAATTTATTCATTTTAATTTATTATTCGCTTTTTTTTTGACACTTTTCTCTTTACGAGCTAAAAAATATATTCTATTTAGCATTGCATTGTTGTTGGACAGAAATGTTTTTTTCAAATTTGAAACGTTAAATAAAATTTTTCATCGTTCTGGGGCGTTTTTTAATTAATAATCTCATCGGTATGTAGAGAAGAGGAAGGATTTTGCTTTTTTTTTATTTTTCAATTTTCAATGCCTCATGTAAAAAGTTGTGCGTATATGTATATTATTTGCTGCTTTTTTGATGTTTTTGTGAAAAAAGTTTCAGATTTATTCAACAGATCAAATGAATATCATCATTAATCGAAGTATTATTATTTTCAGCAAAAATAATGCTTATTTGCATATTCATTAAAAGTATATTCATATTCACTCACTTCATAGATTATATTTATTTGACTTTTGCTTTTGATTCTCTTGTCCTGTATTTTGAATACGTATGTGTGTGTGCGTGTGCGTGTGTGCGCGCGTGTTCGTATAGGGGTAGATGTTGAAATAAATGATGCAACTGATGCGCTGATGAACAATAAAACAGCTGTATAATAATATTACTTGGGAAATTTTATTGCCTTGTCAGTGTATGCAGATTGTTGTGTTTTAGTTAATTGAATTTTGCCACTCTGTATTTGGGCTAATTTTTCATTTTGTTTTTCTTTTCACCCATATACATAATCATTTCAGATGATCAAAGCATTACTTTAAAGTCGTTTTTGAAAACTTTTAATTTTTAAAAGCATTGTTCTAGTTGAACGTGACTAAAGTTAGTGGTTTTCTTTGTTTTGCTTATAAAAGAATTAAAATTATCGAAATGCCTTTCCCCTTCCCTCACACATCCCCACCAATGTATATATTATATGTTCTAGTGGGATTAGAAAATAATTTTCAAGTTGACATCATCCTCATTTGTTGAGCCTCAAGTTGAGGGTTAATTTTTGATTTATCAGCCACTATTTAGTGTGATTTTGAATGGACAGAATTGTCTGTTCGTTTTCTTCGAAATCAATAATCCAAATTGCATGTGGCTTTGTGTAATATTATCAACAATGCGAACGCTTAGTACAAATTTAATTTCAATTTTACAATCTGATCCATATTTAGTCAATTTGACATGGCGCTAAAGCGGTTAGTTAATGACACTTCAGACACGATGAAAGCACTCTCATTCTGTTGTGCAGTGGGTAATTAGTCTTGTTCTGGATGTCAGGATTTTCTATTTGTAAATTTTTATGTTAAAAAAATACGACTAATGTATATGCACATAAATTTTATTCTCTTGTTTTATTTTAAATCTATTCATTCATTCATTCTTTGAAAGGTATGTTTATTCTCAGTTATATTCAATGCTGCCCAAAAGATGCATCATTATTAGTTAGTTATTAATTTGCTGGCTTTCTCTTTGAAAAAAGTAAAATAGGATGCAATGTTGGAAAGATTTGCATTATTTTGGATGTGTGCCGATACTTCAGTTGAAAGTGGAATCACAAATGCAGACAGATGTGTCTCTATTTGTTGATTATTATATAGCAGAAAAGTTCAAAAGATTTTTTGCATTGTTCATTTTCTGCAAAATTGATATCTACTTGCTTTTTAATGTTCAGTTTAGTAGCATGCTTGGCAGTTTACATCAGCAAAAAAAAATAATAGCTGCATTAAGAGTTGGCGGTATCTTTGAAAGCTTTTTATTTTTATTTTTTTATTTTTAGCCATCAGTCGTTGACGACCGTCAAATTGCAGTGATTTTATAAAGAATCTGATGCTGACTTTGCGTCTAGCCGCCTTCATTAGCTGCGACATTGCAATTTTAGGTAATTAAAATGCTTCACGTCATCCATCTGAGCTTCTTTTTATTTCAAAGCACATTATCCAGCAGAGTTTTGTCCACTTTTTGTTTCGAATTTTTATTTTTATTATTTTACTTTGTTTAATAGTTATTTTCTTATTGAATAGTTTTTTTTATTATTTGCATCATCATCCACAGATTTACTAATTTTAAACTCCGTAATTTTTTTTTCAAGCATTCTCTTCAATTCAAGGAGATTTTATTTAAAATTTAGACAGAATTTCAAAATTTTATTCTTATTATAAATTATATTTTTTTTTGGTAAATATGAAATTGAAATCCACGTTTTTTGTTTTTCTCTATCATGGATTGATTGAAATAATTGCTGCTGTTTGAAGGTGGTTCAGTTTGTTGGAATAATTTTGCTTTTTTTTTTGAGCAAGCATGATTGATTGAAATCCCAAAATTTTCTGATAGCATAATTGCATTAATGAATTTGACTTTCAACTTCCTCAGAGGTTTATTTCTATTTTACTTAAAAAATAAAAGTATTCTATCTCTTTAAAATATTTATCAGATCATATTGTTGTTGTTGTTAATAAAATGAATTTGTGTTATAAAATTTTATTAGCATCAGTTGATCGTTATTTTAATTGCTTTATTTGCTTTGGAATTGTCAAGCGTGTAAGATATATATATATATATATATATATATATATATACGTAGTGTTTTTTCTTATTATATGGTTGGATGTGTTAGGTGAAAGTTTGATTTGATTTGATTTGCATTTTTATTTATTGTTTTATTTTTTACTTTTCAGTGTCCGGTCATGCGCAAGGCGACAAGTAGCCGCTTTGATCGACAACGTCCGGCCACGCCTCGCAACGAACGGCTGCAGTTTGCTTTGCGATCGTCTGGCCTGCCGCATGCCACCGAAAAAGAAGAAGCTTTAGTCCTGCTAACTGCTGCCGGTGGCCGTCGATGTTTACCCACTGACGACCACGCCCGTGGACTATGGATGAACGCGTGATCTTGAATGTCGGCGGCATCAGACACGAAACATACAAAGCAACCCTCAAGGTTTGTATGTTTTAACGTAATTTTCTGTTATCTATCTATCTATCTATATCGGTAAAATAACTTAATAATTCACAAGTGACATGCTTTTGAATTATTACTTTGTAATGCATGATTAATTTTTATAAAGAAGTATTTTTATTGAATTTAAAGAATTAAAATGTATTATTTAATTT
The DNA here is from genome assembly GCA_001447755.1 of Trichinella papuae. Classification (NCBI taxonomy): domain Eukaryota; kingdom Metazoa; phylum Nematoda; class Enoplea; order Trichinellida; family Trichinellidae; genus Trichinella; species Trichinella papuae. The sequence goes on along the minus strand of JYDO01000258.1, from coordinate 11,404 downwards.
TATTTCTTTCATACCATAAATGCATGATAGCACACAATGGTTTTTTTTTTATTTCTACTGTTACATTTTTGCACACTAAATTCATTTGCACATTCATTATTTAGTGATGAAAGCAAAAGGAAAATGTTTTTGTTTGTTTGTTTGTTTGCTTGTTTTCTTGCTTTTCTCTCATCTATACTGCCATTCTTCACAAGCTTTCTCAATATATAATAGCGATGAGGGCAACAATTTCTATGTTTTTTTTCTTGTGAGAATTTGTGGTTTTTCTTTGTTCAATTCAGAAAATTTCAGCAAAATATATATATCATATTACTTTGTTTCTAAATATGAATTTAAGATCATCCATTAAAAAGTAAAAATAAGTAATTTGATAAAATTTGATAATTCTATCATGTAGAGCAGAGATGAAGAATTATCATTGTTTTGTGAATTTTGTTGAGATACTTTTTTTTTAATGAATAGGTGGATGTAAGAGAAAGTGAAATTAAGAGAAAAAAAAATGAAAGAAAGAAATATTTCTTTTCGTCAAACGCTGGTTTGACGTTTTACAATTTATTTGCTCACTTCTCAGTTTACAACTTAGGAAGTGAATGTTTTAATAGTTTGTTCAGTGTTCCTCTTCTTCTTCTTCTTCTTCTTTGACAACGTCAGAAGGTTGATTTCTCAGGTGCATGCATGCATGTATTGGCAATTTGATCAAATTACTTACTTACTTACTCACTAGCCATTGGCTTAGGTTGTCTGTCGACTGAGACTGAATAGAGAGAGAGAGGGACAGACTTGATGTCGAGTTCTGATGAAAAATGCCATTGCCTTGATATTGATTCTTTGGTTTTTCCTTTTTTTCTCTTTTCACTCCAAACGTGACATCATCAGACCTTCAATTACAGCACGCAGCAGCACATCAACACCACTATTATAAAGTGGTAACTTTGTAGATAGTCATCTTCAACAGATGTTGCATGCAGCAGATCGTTCAATGTAGTGGTTTTCAGGGGTTTTTGTTTTTTTTTCAAATTTATTTATTTATTTATTTATTTATATCAGTCTTTTCTTCCTTGGTTTTTATGTTGTTCATAATGATCAGACTGATAAAACTTTTTTTCCAGTTTTGCAGCTAATTGCAAACTTTTTTTTGGAAAAAATTTATTATTTTAGTGTTTTTCGACTTGACGATTTCAATTATTTTCAACATCAATGTGTGCGTGTTGTTTGAGTTCAGGTGTGAGTAAGCAAGGCAGCTTTACATACATATATATATATATATTTTTTTGTACATGATTTTGGTTAGCAGAATTCAACACGCACACACACACACACACGGGGTGTGGCATTGTTCTGCAACACTGTTGAACAATCGATCTATCTCGTCGTCAACTTGGGATCAATTGCATCTCAGCTGATGATTGTTGGCAAAGTTCGCAGCTGCAACATGACACTTACTTTTGCTTAATTAGTTTTTCAACACTGCACTGAAATTAAAATTGAACTCTTCTTTTCTTTTCTCCTTTTCACCACCTGCTTTGACTTTTGTTGCACATGAATATATCAATAGCTCCATTTTAAGATATTAAATCATAGATCAAAGTATTTAATGTTTTTGTGCAATTAATAATAATTAATATTTGTTGCATTATAGAAAATTCCCGCTACTCGTTTATCTCGTCTGACTGAAGCTTTGGCCAATTACGATCCAGTTTTGAACGAATATTTTTTCGACCGGCATCCCGGAGTGTTCGCTCAAATTCTCAATTATTACCGTACCGGTAAATTGCATTATCCGACTGATGTTTGCGGTCCATTGTTCGAAGAAGAGCTGGAATTTTGGGGTCTGGACGCCAACCAAGTAGAACCGTGCTGCTGGATGACGTACACTCAGCATCGGGATACGCAAGAAACTTTAGCCGTTTTGGATCGGCTCGACATTGATAACGACATGCAAGACGAGGAGCAAGTGGCTAAAAAATTCGGCTGGGAAGAAGACTACCTGTCGGGTAATCTTTCCTGGTGGCAGAGGCTCAAACCGAAAGTTTGGTCATTGTTCGACGAGCCCTATTCGTCCACGCCAGCCAAAGTCAATAAAACTATTTATTTATTTATTTATTTATGACTTTTTGTAATTGTGTAAAATATATTTCAAACTTTCAGGTAATTGCTATCACGTCTGTTTTCACCATTTGCGTGTCTATATTAACATTCTGCCTTAAAACGCACCCTGATTTTCGAATTCCCGTTATGCAGAGCTATTCGTTCAATGGCACCGATGCGAACATGGCATACTATTCGACCTCGTCCTCAAGTCTCATTGTTGACAAGGAACGTACACAGCCTCATGGCGCTTTTTTCATAATAGAAGCAGTTTGCAACACGTGGTTCACGCTGGAAATAATAATACGTTTTGTCTTCTGTCCTTCGAAGGTGCTGTTTCTGAAGTCGCCGGTTAATGTCATTGATCTAGTGGTAAGTGATGATAACATGCATGCTGAAGGCGATTTACGAATTCTAGCATTAATAAAATTATTTAACGCGTTTTATTATCCGTAGAAGAAAATGTTCCTACAAAATATATGAAAAAATGTTTTCTTTAACTTTAATATTATATATTATTTATTGTTATATCAAATTTGTAGTAGTGTATGCTGATAAATGGATGGATATAGTAGTAGTAGTAGTAGTAGTAGTAGTAGCAGCAGTAGTAATGGTAAAAGTAGTGTGAGTAGTGCTTTTGAGTAGAAAATGTTGCGATCGCTTTCAGCTTATTGGAAACAATTTCATTTACTCTTGACTTGGTCAAAATTTACACGAGCACTTAATTCTGGTCGCAAAGTAACCATATGGCGGTGACATGCTCAATTATGTTTACTTTGGGGGTACTATTACTGAGCTGACATACTGCCGGTGCCCATTAGCGGACATTGGTTAATTGCATCGCTGACCTCCATTTGCACACATGCCTGACAAATTAGCATGTTGATATTCCATTCCATTCATGCAGTTCAAACGAATGATTGTTGTTTTCGATTTGTCGATCAGCAGCAGCAGTAGTAGTAGTAGTAGTAGTAGTAATAGTGGTATAGTAGTAGAATCAATTTTCTAGTGGTTTCGGCGAACTTTTCTAATTGAATGTTCGAAAGATTTTTTTTTATTTTTACCATTTTCATTCGGATATGCGCTTTTAGGATAACGAATCCCATTGTTGAATTTAGACATTTTCTGATGTTGGTAGTTGTTAAGAAATTGCTTTCGATGAACACAATAATGCAAGCATTTGGTAGCTTTTCCTCCCTCTTCCTCAGAGCAAATGATGAATGCACTTATAAATTAATCACCTTATTATTTTATTCTGTTCTCTAGGCATTTCATTAAATTAAGCATTTTTTTACTTGTTTCTGATAAAATTCCAAACAATACAGTACAATGTATAATAGGAGGAGAGTTGTGAAAGCAGGAACAATTTTTTGTTCATAATATCGATTCGAGATAACACTGATTATATCCACTTATCATTGATTCTTATCGCAGATTGAATCATATACTGTTAAATCTTGTTGCATTCTATTTTTATGCATATACATATATATATATATATATATATATATATATATATATATATATATATATATATATAATACACACATTCTTATCCATTTATTATCTGCAAATTTCAATTGGTGCAATTGAAAAAACAAAGTTTTATAAAAAAAAATTATTTAAATTAGAATTGAAAATAATTGACGCGCAAATTGTATAATCAGTGAGTGAAAATGGTCATTGCAGTCTACGAGAAAATGCCCCAATTATAAATGTAGTTTGATTGGATTAGTTTTATGCACCAATGCTACGATGCTTGAATTAGCAGCAAATGCAAGCGATGTTTTAAAAATTATAATTGCATTTTTATTTTATTTCATTTTCAGGCCACACTTAGTTTCTTCATGGATTTTTTGCTTAAAGAAGTTGCAATGGAAGCAAACAAAGATATGGTCGAATTTTTTAGCATTATTCGTATCATGAGGTTGTTCAAATTGACGCAGCACAGTAGCGGACTGAAAATTCTCATCCATACATTCCGCGCTAGCGCCAAGGAACTGATTTTGTTGGTTTTCTTCTTGGTGCTGGGCATTGTTGTATTTGCCGCTTTAATTTATTATGCCGAGAGGATTGAGCCCAATCCTGAAAATGATTTCATCAGCATACCGTTGGGCCTTTGGTGGGCAATAGTCACGATGACTACAGTTGGGTAAGTTGCATTTTTGATATTTCATTTTAATGCAAACTTTGATTGGGGGAGGGGGGGGGGGGGGGGGGTAAATATAAATAAGTTAATCGGTGATTCTTTCGATTATATTATTATTCCAATTTGATGCGTTTGTTTGTTTTATTTGAATATTTGGATTGTAATGATGAAGAATGAGAAAAATTTACTGTTTTATGGTCTCTGGTGTTGTGTTTAGTTATGGTGATATGACTCCAAAAACTTACCTCGGCATGATTGTTGGCAGTCTGTGCGCGTTAACAGGTGTGCTGACAATTGCTCTTCCAGTTCCGGTAATTGTGAGCAACTTTGCCATGTTCTATTCGCATACCCAAGCTCGTGCAAAACTGCCAAAAAAACGCCGACGTGTGCTACCTCTTGAACAGGTTCGCATGCAGACTCGCAGAATGACAGCCGGTGATGGAGTTGTCATGAACGCTAGTCGTCGACAGCAGAGTCGTACAAGTATAGCTTTGCATGGAAAATTTTCAAGTAAATTACCAACTCCAACGCAAATAAATAATTAATTAATGATGAGTTATAATTTTATTTACTCATCTCTTGTATTTTTTGATTAGTGCAAGGAGAAGAGTCAATGCCGATATTGCAGCAAACGGATCGTTTTGGTCGTTCACGACAGTCAATCACAAAGAACGCTACCACAACTGCTACTATTACTCCTACTAGTACCAATAATAATAATAATAATAACAATACTGTTGTTGTTGCTGCTGCTGCTGCTGCTGATGGTACAACTGCTGAATGCCTGAAATCTACTCAAGGTATATGTATATTAAAATGAACTTGCTAAAATTAAAAATGAACTTGCTTTTTTTGAATTTTTCATTCATTTTATTTTAGTTAAATTTATTGCTGGCACTGACAATGTGCACACGTCGGTGCAGGTTGTATGCGAAGACCGCCGTGAATTAATAAACAACGACGACAGCCCTGTTCGTGAACAATTACCGTTGAAATTGCTTGCTCGGAATGGTTCTCGAAGTTCCACCAATACGGGCACTCAAGGTCGCAATATTTGGCCTGTAACCAGCTGAAATGAACAGCCTTTTTTTTTAAAATTAATGCATCCGATTCAGATAATGGCTCTCGTCATCTCTGTGCGTCTGCATACTGTTGTCGTGCATGTTTGAAACAAACACATATTATGTATATACAATAATATATACACACTTATGTTTTACCAACAAAACATCAGTTTTATTGTTATTTGCAATTCGAATTTCTTTTTTCCTATAAACTTTTTATTTGCTTTTTCAGTGCATTACATTGCAAAGTGAAAAAAGCAGAGTTGCGCAAAATAAAGCAAACTACCATATATGTATATATATAGATATGGATATGTATTTGTGTACCAGCGAACACGTATCATTTGTCAGCTCAGAAATTAATACTTCATTAACTCGGTTGAAATAATTGCAATTCTATATATTTTGATAATTTCATTTCAGCAAGATTTTTTTTAGTTACATTTTTATAGGAAAATAAAATGAAGAAAATTATTCCATTTTACAAGCATGCAATTAATATATTTGCAAATCGTTTTTATTTTAACTCCGACCAAAATCAAAACGATCAGGTAAACAATGAATTCATTTGCAAAAAGTGTCAAGCTAAAAAAAAAGTCTTTCTTTTCTTAGGTTAACGTGCGTATTTGTTCAGTATAACAATAACTTTGTCATGTGATCACATCAGTTTTACATTTTCAACAAATTTGCGGCATGTTTGTTATTATTTATCATTGTACAAAAAATAATAATTATATAAAAGCAGACTGCAGGTTAACGTGGATGATAAACTTTTTCACGCAAGTAAGTGCACATACATGCATTCTGAACAAGCAAACATTCACTGTTTCATTGCCCTGTATGATTGATGTATGTATTAATAATACACTTTGTATGCAGATTAAGAACGTTTTTGTCGATAAATAAACATGGAAGGTAAAACACAATCAGGGCGTCAAAATGAAGAAGTGACAATATGCTTCACACCGATTTGTTTGCTGCTAAACATCTTTTCCTGTGGGGTGCATGTCGTCGGCTGATGGCATATGAAGACAAACTACTTTGCAGGTAAATGTGAATTTCATATTTATTTAATAATCAATTTGAGAAGTAATCAAAGTAACCGTTTTCAATGATGGAAAAATTGTACATTCTCATTAGCTTTTCTACTTGTTTAATTTTTTTGCATTTCATCCTGGTAGTCAGGGAGCACAATTTTAGCAGGCTAGTTGAGTATCTTTTTTTGCTTGATGATCAAAAAGTTTTTAAGTCAACTTGCGCTTTTTGTTGTTACAACATGTGAAACGCGAGGCTGGATTTTTTCAGATCGATCCATACATTTTCTGCTTGCTTAGGAGAAGGAAAAGTTTTGATGAAATTTCTTTAATCTTTTGAATCACAGTTTTGATTGTATAAATCAATTGAAGCAGTTTTACGTAACACACTGTTCTACCTTAGTAAGTATGTTTAAGCTAGAAAACAAAATTGTTTGCTTGTTGTTTCTCTGAAATTGTTCAAAAATTGAATGCGATATGATGACATCAGATTTGAAAATTTTTAATAAAGTTCAATAATTTACTATTCACCAGTGAACAGATATTTTCAATCAATTGCCAGTATGCTAACCAAATCGCATCAAGCCTGGTGTTATTTCTTCGTACAATTTTCTTCGAAAATCTTTGTTGTCTAAAAATGCATTTTAAAAACCAATGATCATCGATGGAATTTTATCGATCATGAATCATACTTCTGTAATTCATGATCGATGACAATGACACGTTGTACTTTGAAATATTAATGTGACTGTATTTTCGTTCATCGCGTTTTTAAATATCTGAATGTTAATAATGTGCATAATTGATTTGAATTATTTCATGAAATTTCTGTTAGTATTTTATTAAGTTAATGGGAAAAAAGGATTATGAATTGAAATGTGTTACAATAGCAATAAAACTTCAGGGAACTAACTGTTCACGGCGTGTAGAGTTTAAACAATTAGGTGTGGTATTGTTTTCTTACATTTATGTATGATCAAGGTGTTCCTTTTCTGTAATTGGGGTATTGATGCTGCAGCTGTAGCGCAACTTTCTGTCGGAAGAATGATCAGCAAAAGTACAGCTGCAATACAAAAGGTTCGAGGCATAATGATCTAAAAGGGCAACGTTAAAAGACAGTTTTACTTCAGAAAATAATCACAATTTAAATTATGCGTAACAATATAAATGAAAATTTATTATCTATTATGATCTGATTTTATTTTTCATCAATAAGCAAAAGTGATGTAAAGAAAACGTATCAAGCTTCATTATTCTTACAAGCAGTTTAGTTTACATATATATATATATATTGGGCTGTAGTGAAAATACTGGTAATTATAACGATTTTGCTTTAATCTGAGTCACTTTTATTAGGTGGTTTTTGATTTAACATTTTTGTCCGATACTAAAATGGGACGACGCACGCGTTTGTTCCGGTTTTGAAAACCGACGAACAGTATGTTCTTGCTATCTGCATGAATCTGCAGATTATTCAACTATGCAACGCCTAATTTACTAATTAGAGGGTAAATAAGGACAGCTTTTTCTTTAATGTTGCGCTTTTGTCCGCGTTTAGTTTCAAATGAAATTATTCTCTCCACTTTTCACTATTCTCTTCCATCCTTCTGTTAACCTTATTTATAAATAAAAGCAGAGAAACTGAAAGTGGGCAGGCAGTTCCGGTCAGTAATGCATTAATTGCGCGTGATTAATTTGCTGGCAGAATTTGATTGAAAATTAGCATTTTTGGAAATCTAGGATTATTTAACATTACATAATCTATCTATATATATATATATAAAGTCTATATACTTTTAACGTGAGAAGCTGAAAAGCATGTTGTAAGTTTTGGGGCAATTAATTAAATTATTTAGCAAAACGCTTTATTGGAATGATTCGATCAGTTAGTTATATTGGTTTTGATAGTAATTAAAAGGGCAAATTATAAAATTCCAAAGCAAAAAAAACATATATTATTTATTATGAAAGAAATTACCATCGTTTATCGTTAGATGATTGATTATTCGTTTCCACCACCAAAAAAGAAAAAGCAGCACAGTTTGCACTGAAGCTGTTCGTTCGAAAAGATTGACTTCGACTACTGAAATGCTTTGTATTTTCTATTCACATTTTTTCCATATTAACGTTACCAGTAGGCCGTAACTGGATGTGCTGGAGAAGTTGACAATTTCGTAGGAGGTTGAACTTGGCCTCTCAAAAACCGCGCAAACATTGCATTACAAATTTGAAAACAATTCCGTAGGTGGACTAGTACTTGGAACTTACTCACAAGCATACAATATTTAAAAATGGGGGAAAAAATGAAAAAGAAAACGGGGGAGGAGGGGTGGTGGTGTGAAAATCTGAAAAACTTGACTGCGTTTCATACTTCCTACATATTCTGAGGTTACACTGTTGTTCTTTGTTGTTTCTTTTTGACAATGAAAGCATTCTGGTTTAAGCATTCAAATTTAAACAACATTTTCTAATTTGTGATTTCAAATTTTTTTTTTTTTACTAATTTAAGCATTTTATTTGTGGAAAGTAAATTATTATTTAAAAAATGATTTTATTTTTATCGAAATGATTTAATGGCAAGCTACGGTAGTTTGCATGAGATGAAATTTAAATAGCACTTTAAAATAAATGCAAAGAGAACGTGTTTGGGAAAATGAACATTTTTGAAATGAAGAAACACAACTGTTCTGAATTGAAATTTTTGTTTGCTTACGTGGGAAACTCAAGATGATTCCTCTATTTAGAATTGCCGTTATTTTATATTTTTCTCTCTGATTTCTTATAACAATTTTAAAATTAGACGACTATCAAGTGAATTTGAAAAACAATGTGCATTCATACATTTGGAATATAAACTTTGTTTAAAGTTTAAAATTTGCTAAAAATGCGCACGTATGAGATTTTATTTTTATTTAAAATTAAGCATCCTATGTTTACCGTACCTACACATATTCTTTTGCGATGATGGACTAAAACAGTGTGTATAGTTTGTACTTAAGCGTTGAGCTACTGTGTTATTGAACTCTACTATTGGATGCACTTTTCCAAAAATCTTTTCACAGAAAACATTTAAGTGTGATGCAGACTTTTAAAACCGTTTCTAAGAATGTTCAACAAAAGTGTACGCTGAAATTTGAGCTCAGCGTTTGTTCATTCTCAGCGCTTGTTCAATTATTAATTGCACAATCAAGTTCATGTTGGTGTATTTTGACTCACTTTCAAAGCTCCTATAAAAAAGCATGCAGGATGTGGAATGAGAACACTGTTCAAATTGTTTGATTTCCACATTTGCATCTGAATATATTTGAAACGATTAATCATTTTAAAAAATGTTTTTTTAATAATATCCTAACAGCAGTTAGCTTATAGTAAAGGCCGTTTGTTTACTTTATATCATTTTATTGCATTCAATTGAAAACAAATTAAATTAGATATCTGCGTGAAAAAAATAATTCATTAAAGAATGTCTCGGCTTCATTTCTTTTGCTATACCACTATGTCACGTTGGTATTACCAATCGACTCCAAAACAGTTTATCAGATCTTTCGTTTAAATAGCAGGAACTCGTTTTCAGTGTCGTCTCTGTTTGTGATTTCACATTTCAATTTCAATATTCCATTCCAAGTACAAATTAACATCAATAAACGTATTTGGATTGAATATTTTTACTTTCATTTTTATCATCTATTTATCTGTTTTTGCAGTACGGTCGGATGAAGATGATTTACTTTCCACAGTTGTAATAATACAAACCCATATCTATTTTAATGCTTTTCATTCAGAGCAAATATCAACCTTCACGTTTATTGGTGTCACAGGCCACTGATAGTGAGTTCAGAAGCTTGCGCTGACACATGGCTGCAAAGTGAATAACACAGCAAAGCTTCACCACATCGTCTTGTTAGCATGCAAATTTTTATGACCGTCTGTTTCTATCGTAGCTATAGCTCGACACAAGCATGAACTTTTTAATGTATCTATAATACTTCATTCAATTTACTATACTTCAGAGAGGAAATAGAAAAGAGCACACGCGCCCTGCAACCGTACGCCAACAATCATTGAAACTAAAGCCACGTAAGCCTATGCATAGCAGTGGAATAAAAATTTGCATGCATTTTCTGGTAAACAAGTCCTACTGCGACTGCTTTCAAGTACGTGGAGCAAACAAAAATTTTCACAACTTTTAATCTAAAATCACACCAAAATGATTGTATGTGCTAGAACTTTAGGATAATAATTATTACGTTATTCCTGACGAATAGATACCATTGAATTGCACAGAAAAGCAATATAAACGAAGTTTTACAGATATATTGATATATTGTATTTGCACTGCTTTTCAGAATCCTAATTAATTTTTATAAGAATTGATTAATGACGCTTAAAATTAATCTCAATTTTTCACGGCCGTCATTTTATATATTTAGGATTCAATTTTGCAATTCAACGCCAACGTACTCTCCCTGTTCACCGTACGCCAACAACCATTGAATCTGAAGCCACGTAATCGTATGCATAGCAGTCGAACAAAAATTTGCATGCATTTTTTGGTAAACAAGTCTTACTGTGCATGCTTTTCATTACGTTAAGCAAGCAAAAATTTTCACGGCTCTTTATCGAAAATCACACTAAAAGCAATATACGTGATACAACTTGACAATAATAACAATTACGTTATTCCTCATTACTAGATATTATTGGATTGCTGAAAAGTAAGCATCTCAAATGAAGTTATATATATATATATATATATATATATATTAGAAGCCGACGCTTGTGGCGAGCTATAGCTGCTAAGCAAACAATCGGTAAGGCAGCGCATAAAAATTTGCATGTTAATGAGACACGCCTAACAGTGATGAAATAATTGGACCTAACTCCCGCCTAAAATCTAACTTAATAACTTTATTTAATTAACTTTATTTGGGCTATCCAATGGTATCTAGATGTGAGAATTGATATAATAATTAATATTCTAAATTCCTTTCTCATATATTGCGGTTGTTGTGATTTTACGTTTAAGCTTGCGAAACCTATGTTTGCTAAGCGTAATGAAACCTAGCCGT
>JYDO01000257.1:0-30058 GCA_001447755.1 Trichinella papuae | reverse complement strand
GCAAATTCGTGAAATATACATACACGCATCTCTATGTATAATATTACATGGAATAATCTGACTTGCTGAATACAAAACGCATGTACTAAACGGTGAAAACAGCACAGTAGTCAACTGGTGAATTTTAAACAATTGCACACGTTTCACAGTTGAAGTCACATTGCTACAGTAATGTAGGGAAAAGCGTTCATAATTTTTGAATTCACTTTTTTCTCGTCACTTCAATAAACAAAGGGTAAAATTAAAAATTATAAAGCAGATTTCAATCCCGGATTTTAGAATAGCTTTTTAAATTATGATTAATTCAAATAACAAAAAAATTAGCTAAAATTTTTATGTAATTTTTATGCTTCAGAATAAAAAATTAAATGTAAGGAATATTTGTAATAAACGCAGGGCACAATACTATACTTTTAATAACTAACAATCAGGTTCCAATACTGACTGTAGTTCTTCGCGCCTTATTCGTCCACGTGACGAATAAGCTTTCTCTGGTTCTTTGTTTTATCGTGATAACTACTGCGTCCAAGCAAATATCGGTCTGCACAAATTTATTGCCTTTAGCAATAACGACAATCAGAGAGAAACAGTTTTACTCAACGAATTCAACAACGACAACTCTCAAGCAAACGGTTGACTACACCGTTCTTTACACGGAGTTTTCACCCCACAGCTACTACTACAACTACTTCTACAACTACAACTACTGTTACGACTACTTCTATATATACGCGCTTCTTTTGCACCATGACGTATGTTCATTGTTATCTAAATATAACGTGAATTCCAAGAATTGAGAGTTTGCAACACACACACTGGCAACATCGATTGCCAATTATTTTTTGCAGAGAGCAAATATTGTACAACCGCCAATTACTTCGAGTTTTCGACGTAACGTTTGCCAGGAATAAATTGCTAAGCGTTCGTGTAAACAAGTTATTTATAGTATCTAAAATGTGCAAATGAATTCTAATTTTTAACAATATTAATGAATGTTAATAATTTATATAAAAATTTAATAAAATGATTCAAAAACGAAGTTATTTTATTAATAAAATTTTTAATGTCTTACTTCTCTCATTTTGAAATTGGTTTTCTTGAAGATCATTAAATATGTTTTAAAGTGACAATAGCGTTCAGATTGTAGAATTGAAATTTTAATTGTTCATTTTTGTTCAGTCGAGCGTGTTGCCCAAATAAACTGCTCTGTGCTTGAATATCTGATTCTAAGGAAGAAGTGACCAAATCCGGCGGTGCTGCCGTTGTTTCAGAAGGCGGATATTTGCCGCCAAGTTGCGGAGGTAGATTGTGCAGAAACATCTGGACACTCTGGCGTCATGATCAGCCAAAAAAACTTGATAAAAACGGACTTAAAGGGATGAAATCTTGATTTGTATTTTCAAGTATTTCAGCTTTTACTATTTGTAACAATCCAATTAAAATGTGATTACATATGTTTGAAAAATGTTCTGGAAAATGCATAACATTTTGTAAATATAAGCACAAAATTTTGATGTATTTTCTTGGTTAATTATTTATAAAAAATTACTGTTTTATTTAATGTACATTGAAAAGAAATTTTCAAATGTATTTTTTATCATAAATTTGTTTTTTAAAGTATTAAAACATATTTTTCAGTTGTTGATTTACGTTGCTGTTGTATCCTTGAGGTTAGAAACAATTTGAAAGTTAAACGTGAATATTAAAAATTACAGTAAATATTGATACCGTAATATTTTCAAACGTTTAATTGAATTTGTGACGGCGACCGTGAAATTGTACCTGCACATCACTGTTTGTTTTTGTATTCTGTAGGACAACCGGCGTTAACTATGATAAGAGGGTCAGAGCAGGCGAGCAGCGGCATTGTGTTGTGGTGCGGTCAGTCGTACGGCGTGTGCGTCCCGTCTTGTTTGTTTTTGTATTCTGTTATTTACTCCGTTGTTTATAATAAACTCTCTATATTACAAATGGTGCGAATTAATCGAGCGCCTGAAGGCGCTACAAGTGGCGAGCGTGACAGGATCGACGGCCCGGAATGGGTTAGGCCGCCGGAGGTACTAACCATGGTATCGAACGTTGAGACCTGGTTCGAACACATGGAGTTGTACTTCCGTGCCGCCCGTATAGCCCCGGAGAGACGAGCAGCCCTTGTTCAGTATCATACTGATGCGGAGGTGCGGGGCATAATGAGGGCCATGGACGTCCAGGAAACGGACGATTACGATGGCCTGAAGTCGGCCCTTTTTGAAGCATTCGGGGTGCGCACCGGGTCAGAGAGGTTTTCCGCTGAGGTTTTCCGGCGGAAACAGCAACGGGGTGAAAGCGTGCGGGTGTTTGCTGGTCACTTGCGCAGGCTCTTCTCGAAGGCGTTCCCTGAGATGAGCGGATCGGCCGACAAAATCCTGCTGCAACAATTCAAGGCAGGACTCTCCGCGGAGGCAATCGACGTTGCGGCCAAGGAAGAGCGCGTGGTGAGAGAGTTCACCACGCTCAAGACGAGCGTCGCCTCGGTCAAAACAGACGCTCACCCAGAAGACGAGCAGCCAGCCGGAATGGTCACGGAAGCAACAGCCGCCGCGGTGACGACGGGCAAGGAAGTGGGAGAAGACCTGGCGGAAGTGGTGCGGCAGCTAAAGGAACTGCTGACGGGCAACACCCCTGCGGCTACAAACAGATCGCTCCCCCAGCGACGACGCCGGCCAGAGAAAAGAGGCAACAGACGTTGCTGGACATGCGGTGGACTGGGCCACATCAGCAGGGAATGCCAAGCTTCCTCCCGTGACGAGCATGCGAGCAAAGCAAGTACTACTGACCGAACTTTTCCCGTCGTCGTCATACGGTTACCCGAGATCGAGACCCCGATTGTGAAAGGTTCCGTGGGTGGAGTGAGGTGCGACATGCTCGTGGACACTGGATCTGCGGTAACCCTGGCGGATGAAAGGTTCATGCGGGACTCGAAGATCCTGCGCGACGTCCCGAAACCCGCGATTCGGCTCGAAACAGCCAGCGGGAACGAATTGGAAATCACGAACGCGTGCGTCACGGAGATTGCATTTGGGAGATCGGTGACCGTTCGGCATACCGTCCTGTGTGTAAAGGAGCTGTCACATAAGATTCTGCTTGGGTGGGACTTCATGCGGTACCACGGCTGCACCCCGGACCCAACGGCGGGATGCCTGAGGATGCGGCAGGGCAACATCCCATTCCGGAAGTCCCACGCCGTGGCCCCGGTTAGAGCGGAATCCCCGCAGTCTGAGCTTATGGCTCACCACCCAGCGCAGGAAGCCATGGAAAAGATGCTCCCCAGTGAGCAGGAGTCGAGCGGCAAGCATCGATCAGCACTGGCGGCGATCCTGAAGGAGTTCGCGGACGTGTTGTCCACGTCAGACGAGGACCTCGGGCGGACGAGCGTGGTGCGCCCCGCCATCCACACCGGCGACGCCAAGCCGGTGAGGTGCTCCCCAAGGCGCATTCCCTATCATCAACGGGCGCAGGTGGAAGCCCTCCTGGACGAAATGCTGCGGCGAGACGTCATAGAGCCATCAAGCAGTCCCTGGGCATCCCCCATTGTACTCGTGAAGAAGAAAGATGGGTCATGCCGGTTCTGTGTCGATTACCGGCAGTTAAACAACCTCACCCGGAAGGATGCCCACCCGCTCCCGAGGATCGACGACACTTTGGATGCGCTGGCAGGTGCACAGTGGTTTTCGACCCTGGACCTGGCAAGCGGCTACTGGCAGGATGAAGTGGAACAACAAGATCGGGAGAAGACGGCCTTCACCACTCCCTTTGGGCTGTATCAGTTCAAAGTGATGCCCTTTGGACTGTCAACGCACCGGTCACCTTTCAGAGGCTCATGGAGACAGCTCTGAGGGGCCTGGTGGGCTCTGACTGCTTGGTGTACCTGGACGATGTCATCGTATTTGGCAAGACTGCGGAAGAGCATACGGCCCGACTGCGCGAGGTGTTCCGCCGCCTCCAGGAAGTGGGCCTGAAGGTGGAACCAGAGAAATGCCGGCTCATGAAGAGGAAGGTGGCATACTTGGGCCACATCATTTCTGAAAAAGGACCCAAGCAAAATCTCCGCCGTAAGGGAGTGGCCGACACCGACTTGCGTGTCGGAGTTGCGGCAGTTCCTGGGGCTGGCGTCGTACTATCGCAAGTTCGTCAACGGCTTTGCGAATGTCACCGCCCCGCTACACCGGCTGTTGGAAAAAGGGGCCGAGTGGGACTGGTCAAAAGCCTGTCAGTCCGCCTTCGACGCACTGAAGTACCACCTTACATCGGCGCCCGTCCTCGCCTATCCTGACTTCCATCGACAGTTCATTGTCGATGTGGACGCCAGCGGAGACGGCCTTGGGGCGGTGCTGAGCAAAAGGGAAGGGAAAGCTGAAAGAGTTGTGGCATACGCGAGTCACACGCTGACCAAGGCTGAGCGTCGGTATTGCGCTACTCGGAGAGAAATGCTCGGGTTGGTATGGGCCCTGCGCGAGTTCCGGCCATATCTTTATGGCCAGCCATTCCTGGTGCGCACGGACCATAGTTGCCTGCGCTGGTTGATGACTTTTAAGGAACCAGAGGGGCAGGTAGCCCGGTGGCTGGAGAGTCTAGCGGAGCTCGACTTCGAAGTGGAACACTGAGCAGGATGCCTGCACGGCAACGCTGACGCGCTATCCCGGACCAGCTGTACACAGTGTGGACGGCTGGTAGAAGGCGGTGCATGCGCAGTCCAGGCTGCCCAACTCCGAACTGAGGACGTGGCGCAGAGCTTTAGAGACAAGTTGTTGGCCGCCCAGCAGGCAGACCCAGAGATCCGACTACTGCGGCAATGGTTGGTTGGCGCGAGCTGGCCGGTGGAATGTCCCCCGGAATATAGCCGCGACATGCACGTGCTGTGGCAGCAACGGCGCAGTTGGGTGGATGAAGATGGCCTCATCTGGCGACATCGTCGCGGGCTCACGGCTGAGGAAAGGGCTGAGCAGACGCTGGTGCCGCGAGCCCTCAGAAACGAAGTCCTGCAATCAATGCACGACAGTCGGTACGCAGGTCACCTGGGTGAGCGGCGGACGCTGGCACGAGTCAGGAGCCGATTCTACTGGCCCGGGGTGAGTGGTGACGTGCACACATGGGTGATCCTCGGAACACTTTTAAGATGAAATATGTTTGCAAGTGATTGGCATTTTAACATTTTTTGCCATGATAGATATTTGTTTTCTTTTAATTTGTATAAATGTTTTCCGTTTTTTATTTCTTCATGCATATAATGAATTTTACGGTTTTGAATTCCATTTTAAATAACCATTTTGCAATATTTAGTTTTCATGTCTCACTTTATCTATAATAGAAAATCAACTTGTCATATTCCTTGTGGCACTAATGACTTTTGTTGATTCTGAGAGAATAAAATTAATCACACACAAATGACGCACAAAGCTCACATCAAAGAACGGGATGTCCACTGCAGAGTAAATTTCAAGCAGCTTTTCTGCTTGGTGCTGTCCATCGCTTTCTTTCCGCTTTCTAAATGCTTTACTTTTATCCATCCGCGTTCATAAATACTGTTTCAAAGAATGTCAACCAACAGTTGTTTCGCTCATCAGATATATTACGTTTTAGCTATCAATTATATGGGATTTATGCATAAGATGCTTTTCCGTGTGTCAGAAATTTTTCTCAAGATTGACTACAATTGATAAATTGTCCACAGCTGCAGTTTTCAGCTAAAACTACGAGTGCTGAATATTTAAAGTTTGGATGAGAATTTTATCTTTATTCTCTTCAATGTTTCTTTTGCCCCGTCACCAGAGTTATTGTTTTCCTTGTTATGTTTTATTTAAATAAAAAATACAAATATGGAATTTTGTTTAAAATAAATATATGTGGTTATACATTTTGTGTAAATTGTATTAAATTTCTTGTTCAATATCAGAAGTAAACTGAGTACTGGGTTGACTAAATATTCAAGTTGCAATTCTTGTATTACGATGGTTCCAAATTCCAGATAAAAAGTATCTGTTGCACTTCAGAATCATTTTAACTGAATTAATCATCTCATTAAAGTGTTCATAGAACGTCTTGAAATTCTAAATATAAAACACTTAAAGTACAAATATATCAATACAGTTTCCATCAACAGCTATTCATAAATCTTGTTGTGTAAGTATGTAAGGCTTTGATGAAAATATACTTCCGTTATGTGCTATCAAACAGACACGTAAGCAAACGCATAGTAGGTGAATAAAAATTTGCATACATTTTCTGGTAAACAACACTTACTATGCCTACTTTTCATTAAGTCTTGGAAACAAAATTTACGCCATTGTTAACTGAAAATGGCAACAACAGCAATATGTGATTTACAACTCACGGCATACAACTTTATAGACAGCAACACGTATGTTAATTTTTTTTCAAACATTTCGTCCCTTTCAAACATTCAAACAAAAAAAATTTTTATCAAAAATGAAACTGCGCTTTTCACGATATTAATCATTTCAAATATGAAAGAAAAGAATTTCAGTTTATGTAAATGGTAATTATTTAAATGAAAATATTCGACCATTCTAAATAAATGAATTGGAAATAAAAAAATAAATAACATAAATAATTTTCATTATTAATTATAAATATAAAAAATATTTTATTGTTATTGGCGGTGGAGACGTCCGCTTGTTCGTATTCCACTGCTGGTTGATATGGCAATTTGAGCATCGCTCAGAAATAGAAGAACTGAAGAATCAGCTAACGTGCATTGCAGTGTTCTGCCAGTGCCCAGTTGGTGGTAATACGCAGTGGAAAAAGAAAAAGTCATTGAAAAGCAACGGCTTCTCCCCGTTTTACAATTTTTCAAAAAACATACATGACATCAAAAATTATATGTTATTAGTAATATGAAATGTTCTTATTTTCATGCTGAAGGAAAATTTTAATTTTGAGTACAAAATCCATTCTTTGATAAATATTTCCTTTTTAAATATGTTGTATTCAAATAAATGGATTAAAAATAAATGGCAATAATAAAAATGTTTTGGCATAATTATAAATATAAAAATTATTTTATTACAACGGGCAGTGGAGACGTCCGGTTGTTCGTATTGCACTGGTGGATGACTTACTGATTTGTGTACTCATACAAATTGAACTAATCATTAGGTTTCATTGCTGATCGCTATTCTGCGCTATAATGCAGTGCGCTTCAATGGCAAATAGCTGGCAGTAGCAGCAATGGTACCAATTTGCTTAAAGGATTGATAGCTATGTGAGGAACTGACAAGAAAACAGAGATTGAACTAAAAAACTTTAGCAGATACAAGTGTTTACATCTCAATTTGCATTAATTCAAAACAGAATCAATTAACTCTATCATTCCGTGTTTCAAACATGCTTTAATATTAAAATAATTTTTCACTTTTACTAGTTTCATTTGCTTTATTTAAAATGCACACTGTTTTCCTATGCAATTATGTTATTTGGATGCTTTAAAAATTGGTCTTGAGATGTAAATTATTTAAAATTTCGGTTTGCATAATGGTTGGTTAGTTGATAATATTTTATTCGTGCTTTATGTTCTTTCTTAAATAAGTTATCCAATGATAATAATACAGCAGATAATCAGATTGCTACAATTTCTCTGCTGTTCCTAAATTAAAAATATGATACGGGAATGCCATAAAAATTTATAATTAGCATAATGGAAGAATTTTCAAAATTCAGTATACTAACCATATGATAATTACGTTCATACAGATTTCACAATGGAGTGTTAAAGTAGTGATGATCGTTACACAATAAAACTTGCTTCCGCACAGTAGAATGAAATTGAAAACAGAACATTACATACTTCTGAAACTTTATAAAAACCCTTTTTTCAAAAACTACAGTAACACAAATCAAATATTGTAATATGATTGCATGCGATTAATTCCCAATGAATATATGCGCATCAACATCTACCTTTTGCACGTGGCATGATGTCACTTTCAATCACAAACAACGACAAAACAATATCACAACACTAGACATGCACCAAAATTTGATATAAAATTTGAATTTAAAATTTAATTTGAAATTTTCAATGTTTATATTATGTTGAGATTATGTTGTATCTCATCTTTGAGTAGCATATCCAGCGCACTTAAACTAATGTTTACCGTTACGCACCCAGTGTCTGACTTTTATGCAAATAGGACCGTCTGAAAATTGTCTTTACAGTGCGGCAGTTAAATTGACTATGTTGACTAACAGCAGTGTTGAACGGCATTTTATTAATTTATTTGTGCGTTAAATGCTCGGTAAGATATGATTTTAGATATTGAAGAATGTAATCATTTCAAACATAAGCGGGGTGAAGTTGCAATTGAAATTTGCATACAATTTCAATTTGTTTCCTTTTCAAGTTATGGGTGCCATGAATCATGTTTGTTTAACAAAATGATAAATACGTCTGATACTTGTTAATCAGTAGAAATGAACGTTATGCAAATTTTGTTGTGAGTACTGTTAGGTTGCTATTGAAGTTCATTTGGAATAATTGTAGGTGAACGATGTGGAGGGGATGAACAACACAAAGCAATAGAAGCAGCTTTACTTTTTATTTATTGTAACATTATTTCATTGAATTTATTCTTCTACATTTAAAAACACAAGAATAAAAGATGGACGGGGAGGTCCGGAAGACGGCGGTAAGTTTGGTAAGCATATTTTGTTGAGTTAGGTTAAATAGTTAAACTTCACTGAGCAAATCTTGAGTCTATAATTTATATAAACTCGAGCTATAAGTTATCGAGCATTTTATTCAGATGGTTGTTAATTAGAGTAGTTTATTGTAAGTGGAAAATAAGTAGTTTTCGCTAATATTATTTAAATGAATTTGAGTGGCTTTCCGCATTTGAAAATTTTCATGTCTGATGCCTTGTCTAAGAATTCATTTGCGGAAAGTAAAATGGTTGAATAATTTGTCGATCATTTCTGAGGCCAATTATCACAAATATTGAGTTGAAGCAGTGTTTGTGGCACTGCTATAGTTAGCGTATTAGTATAAGTAAATACTTGAGATTAGCAGTGCAAGGTTAGGAGGAATGTGAGATCAGGTGACGTGCAGGAGTAAGACGTGTTACACTGCATGATGCGACCAGAACCGTCTCAAATGATGAAAGTCCATGATTTTGCAGCCCACCTCTTCCTCTCCCGGTTGTGGTACCAGAGGCTTGCCCCCTTGCTAGGTCCCCGCAATGGGATCTTTTTCTGTCCACACTTCTTTTGTACTTCCGCTGCTGCATTCCTGACTCGTCGAAAATGGTGGTCGTTTCAACAAATTGGTTTACTTGTTAATGGTTGTCGATCTTCGTCGTCTTCAGCATCATTTTCCATTTCCATCTGATCTTCACCATGAATTTCTTATCGTACATCTGAAGTTTGCCCTCTGAAGAAGATTTCAACTGTTTTTTCATGAATAGTCTACTTCAGCACAGACTGGGGCAGCAGATACTATTTTAGTCCGGCGGTAGGTTATTGGGTTCACAATCTGTCAATTAAATATTCAATTAATTTTGCTATGTCGTTATTATGAGCTATTATGAATTGCTGATACAATACCAGACAGCTGCCTGCCCCTGAATACATGAGGTATCACTGACAGTTGAGCCTTTGCTGGTAGTCGTCTTTTTTTTTCTTGATGAACGTTTTCTTTTATGTTTGCCAAATTTTTTAGCTTCCCCACATTGACATGGGCTTTAACACCCCTGAAAAAGAAGACAACGCCAAAGATTTGGCAATTATTAGTGTTTTTTCCAAAATGGTTTACTCTAATATTACTTCTTATTACAAGATATTTATTAATTTCTAATTTACTATTTCTTTTATAACAATAAAAGTTAATGGAAATTGGAGAGTAATGGCAACTAAATGTTTAGAAACCGTGTAGACACTTCAGCAAGGAGGTTGAAAAATAAACTTTACTATTTACACAAAACGCATAATTAAGATTGTTTCTTTACCATAAATAATATAGTTTTGTTTTTCATTCATAATCAAGAAGCAAATACAACAACACTGGTCGAACGATCAAAAGATGCTTTCTAAACATAGTAAAGTAAAACCGTTTCATTGTAAATGAAGCCCACTGAGCGTAGGTCTAGCAGGTAGCCCTTTTTCAACAGCAGCTAGTTTATATTTCTAATATTATCACGGTATAATAACAAAGAATAATCATTAGCATTTTATACCTCGAACAACACGTTATGACATGTAAGACCTGAACAAATGAAAACAAGTTCAAAGAAGAAGCCTAAATAGTATATTATGAAAATTTATAATGTTTCAGAGTTGAACAAGCAAATAAAGTCACAGAAAAGCTGTGTTCACAAAAATGAAAAATCATCATTTCGTATGCCCATGGAAGGTAAGTTAGCACCACAGCACCAATATTAATTCAAAATTTAATAAACAACAGTCATCTAATAACAGATAAAAGCTGAATAACACATGAAATTGTCGAAGCCAGTCGCTCAATTAGTGTCCAACGCAATACAGACTACTTGTGAACAGCCAATCAAAAATAAGAGGATGAAATTGTGGGAACAAATGATGAACAAACGCTTTCTGAGAGGAAAAACGCTACACCAGAATACCAGCTGTTAAATTCAGGCGGAAGTTCTTGGTCGAAATGATTCACCAGACGTCTCATGCACCGCTTCAGCCAATGTAGATGTTGTACATTATTGACTTGTCTGAACACTGGAAACTGGACGGACGTCGATGGGTCCGCGGAGGGGGCTGTGATTTCTTCATCATAATTCTCAGGGATAGATTTTGTACCTTCCGCCCTCCGCCTTTCTGTGAAATTTATTGCAGCGCGTATGCCAGGTGGTGATCCATAGGCAAGTTTCCATGAACAGTGTCTGCGTGTATGCATGACTGTCCAAACTGGTGGATATTGCACCCTCGCACCCCTGCTTGTCCTATACCAAAACAAACAAATTTTTTAAACAGAGGAACACATTCGATACATTCATCACTTACTTTGGAACATCCCCTGCATTTCACCGGTATACCGGCATGTTGAAATTTGTAAGCCCTCCCTTCAAACGCACAAGACATTCCCACGCAACAGTTTGCTACAAGACATAGCTCTAATGTATCAGCCATGATGATAGTAATACACAGTTGTTCCGCCAGTCAGACAGAGTACGTGCTTGCTTGCAACGCTTTAGGATGCATGTCAGATGTGGGTTGTACATTGCATTTCTGAACCGTTTGAATGCTGGACAATGGCCTGATGTTGATTGCTCAGTGGACGCGGCGGCAGCTTCTTCGTCATAAATAGCAGGGATGGATTTCGTTTCTTCCGCACATCGCTTTTTTAGTATTGCCTTCTTTTCCATTATGTATGCCACGTGTTCATCCACTGGACAGGTTTCCATGTGGGGTCTCTGCATTAGCACAACTGTCACTTCTAAATTTGTAGATATTGCACCGTCGCACCCCTGCTTGTCCTATACCAAAACAAGAAAATTGTTAATAGCAAGAAAACCATTTAATGCATTCATCACATACTTTGGAACATGCCCAGCATTTCACCTGACATATTTCTATTTCTTCGCAGTACCTTCATAAACTCCGGAGATACCGCAGCAATGATGTAGTACAAGACGCAGCTCAAAATCATCAGCCATGGTGAGAGTAATGAGCATTTGCTTCTGCCAGTTAGATGAAGTCCGTGCTTGCCTGTTAATAACAAATGAGATGCTTTTCAGTTGCAGGTTGTACACTGAATTTCTGTCCGGTTGAAATGCTGGAAAATGGTCTGATGTTGATTGCTCAGTGGACGTGGCGGCAGCTTCTTCGTCATAAATAGCAGGGATCGATTTCGTTTCTTCCGCACATCGCTTTTTTAGTATTGCCTTTTTTTCCATTATGTATGCCACGTGTTTATCCACTGGCCAGGTTTCCATGTGGGGTCTCTGCTTTAGCACAACTGTCACTTCCAAATTTGTGGATATTGCACCGTCGTACCCCTGCTTGTCCTATACCAAAACAAGAAAATTGTTAATAACAAGGAACACATTCGATACATTCATCACTTACTTTGGAACATCTCCTGCATTTCACCGGTTTCGGTTAAGATGGTTCAGGTCCGGCTAAGAATCTGGCTCAGTGTGAGATGCTCCATTCACGACCCTGCCCTGAGCACCTGACAGACGTTATCTGATAGGCCGGAGACGAAGGCGCACGCCAGGTCCTTCTCAGAGACCCTACCAAATAACGCCGTTAGCCTCCTGAGCTCCGCCATGAACACATCGGGCGACTCTTCAAAAACCAGCTAGCTTTCTCGAAACGAATTGGTCGTAGGCCACAAACATGTCGGCTGTGAAGGCGGCCAGCAATGCTTCCTTCACCTTTCATGGGAGGTCAGCTGCAGGTACACGGCGAAGGCCCCACCCGTCAACCGCAGTGAGATAACGCTGGCCACATCGTTGATTTCACGCAGCTTGCACACCAGTTCCACCTGCTCCAGCTACTCCACCACTCACTGTTGGTGCGATCCATCGAACTCTGGAATCAGGTTCAGGTAAAGCGACTTGTCCACTTCGTATCCGCTAGCCATGGCCCCGATAGCTTGGGTTCATTATCGCACTCTAAGAGAACAGTGATTAATCAGTCTTTTCATTCGACCGAGTAACGTTTTATTCAGTTAGGAATAAACTACACAAACAACAGCGCCCACAAAACAAAGGAATACACAATGACAATACTAAGTTCCGCAACCAGACCAACAACAACAACTCTCGTCAAAACTAATTTCTCCTACGGTAGATTATTGATACTCAGGTTATTGAAATCGGTAACACTGTTACAATATGATTGTCTGACACAAAGGGGGCGGCTATCATTACCCAAATTCAAACTTAATCTCTTCACCAGGATTCTAGGTCATTTTACAGCAGCTCCTCATTGCACAGTCGGCTTTTTCTGTAATAGATGCAAACTGTGTTCAGCCATTCGTTAAATGTGAAAAGTCGTCTCAGAAATGTGAATCATTATACCAGTGACATAATATCTGAGCAAAAAAATAGACGCGTCAATTCAAGCAAACCATACTTCAACTCTTCTTATTAGTATCTTAAAATTAATTTTATTGAAACAGTGTTTGAAAATCAAAAATTCAAAATAAAATAAAAAATAAAACTTTTGTAAAAAAATTTAAAAAAGCTGAGCACCTCCCAGGTAAAGAAGGGCAATATCCTAATGTTATATTACTTTGTGCCATTTTCTGAATGAAGAATGGAACTCTCATATCAATGTCATTCTAGCATTATGACGCTAATAATTAAAGTAGAACTCTGTTATAACGATGTCTCAGCTATTGCGATAGAAATTTTATCTTTGGTTGGTTCGGCTATGTCGTACACATCAAAAACATTTTCTATAGCGATCTTCAAACTCAGATATAACGATGGTAATCAGTAACAGTTGTGAGCTTGCATAACTTGTAGTAGTAGTAAATGATGATGTCACACAACTGTGTCTACATAACTGGCGGTGCAGAGCAGTTGCACGTTGTGGTTATGCTACATTACTCCGTCTCGCATTATATCACAAGCGCACTCATGTCGAAGAAAATAGCATTGCCTGTGAAATACATGGTTGCTGTCGTCAGTGCATTAAACGATGGTAAGAAAAATGCTTCAATTTGCGAGCAGCTTGGATTATCACAGTCGACTGTTTCCAGCATTTGGAAAAATCGAAGCGCTCTACTAGATGCACATGAAAATGGCGTCACATGTGCGAAAAGGTTTCGCTTGTGTGAGAAAACCGACATTGATGAAGCACTGCTGCAATGGTTTCGAGAGCAAAGTCAAATCAGAACCCTAATCAGTGAACCAATTTTAAAAATTAAAGCTGAGCAATTTGCTACAGTGCTTGGCTATTCTGAGGGATTTTGTTAGCATAAGTGAAGTTTTAGAAAAAAGTTAACCATATATGTATCAATAAACAAAGTATATGTAAGCAAACTCGCTTATAACGGTCAAAATCTCTGTCCCCAATGCCCATCGTTATAGCTGAGTTTCACTGTATTTTATTTATGCCAGTTGATGCACAGAAAAAACCGTACAATTCATGCTTGTGGTGCCAAGAGAAGTACATGAAAAAACATCGGGCAACGGATGATTGTAAAGATTTTCATTTTCATCAGAAGTCATGAAATGTAAATGACCGTCTTCCAACATCAGATTTTTGTAAAGATTCACCAAAAATTAAAGTGGCTGTGAAAACTGAACTGTAAAAGGAAACGCTGAATGCTTTGAAATAAGATTTATCTGTGGTTATAAAAAACTGATGAATACTTTTATTTTGTCACCTGCTGTTTCACCTATTTACTTTTCACAATGAAATGCTACTGTTTTTTTTTTCAATTTCATTAATATTCTGAAATTAAATCTTTTACCGCTGTCTCATTATTAATAAAAATCTTTTCATCTTCAGCTTTCTGGATTACAAGTTAAAGTGTCGACTATTAAATATCAAATGAAGAAACAATCTGCTCGCTAATCATTAATATCAAACGACAAAATTGTAGTCGTTGGAGCTTGTATTGAATTTTTGCTTTCCTTCAAGATAAATTTCACTCAAACAAGTAAAGTCAATATAAATAAATAAATAACGTAATAACAGTAAACGGGGCATACCTGATAATACACTGATTATCAGTTAGCAATTCTGAAATCAGCTTGATTTAACACTGTTATTGCTTTGCCATCAACATGAGCATTAATACGCCTTCTTTTGTCTGCTGTCTGTTCTCTTTGCCTTTCTCTTGCTGTGGTCTTTCACGTTCAGGCCAGCGATTTAGTAGGTGGGTAGACAGCGTAATACAATTATTATAACCAAAACATAATTGTTTGATTTCCAGGTAAGCAAATGAAACACATGGATACCTGGTGCGTAAACTGCAATTCGAAATTAATCAAACAACCAGTAAAACATCTCCGCAAATGCAATAACAGAATAACAACGTTATACAGTAAAAGTTAAAAATCGTCAAGTTTAACTCTTACATACAGTAAGACTCAATGAATAAATTGAAAAAATCAGAATTTTTTTAATTTCAAAATTTTTATCACTTATAATATTTTAGAAAACTTGAAACATACGCTTTGTGAACGTCAACGGAAGAGAACAATGAAATCAGTTTGACCTGTTTGCTTAAATAAATTTACATTACAATGAACTCTAAATCCATATTTAAAACCATGTTTTCACACGTATTAATTCATTTTCAATATGTCACATTGACAATGTGTACTGCAGTTTTTGAGTTTCTCAAAAAACTGTTTGTCAACTTACTACGGAAATTTTAATAAATTACAAATACTGCCTCTATTTTCGAAGCATTTATTACTATATTGCAAATTGAGCTGTAGTTTCATTTCGATCATTTCCGGTGATAATTTAGTACAACATCTGTTTTGCGTTCAAATAATAATAATTAATTGTATACAGGAAATATGTTTCGTTCTTTTTCATTACTACATACAAAGCATTTTAGAAAAAATAATGCGCAGAGAACAGCTAAAGCTTTCTTCGTTTCTGCAATTTTCCCCTCGAAATAGAAAGCAAGTATATTGACTTTCTGTAAATTCAAACAATCAAGAATATCTCGATGATAGCAGCTCATTTATAAACAGCCCACTTATTACCGGAAAGTCAAATAACGATGATATTTAAAAAGTTGAATTCAATAATTTAATAGAAATATAATATAATATCAAAATCATGAAATATTCATTAAAAGTAAACGTGAAATAACTTAAAGTCAATTTAAAATTTTGCTTAAAATTTCTGATGGAAATTTAAAATTTTAATGTTAACAGTGTTGCATCTACTGTGCGCTACACTTGAACTGTTTCAGTGATTTTCACAATGAGAACAGTATCGAATATAATGCTTAAGGCAAAACTTTGCAGGTGAATATCAACGTGGCCTTCACGCTGATTGAAGTGCAAATTAGCTCTTGCACTACTGGTAAAGAGTTGCTAGAAGCTGCCTTCGCTAAACTCTGCCTCTCAGATTGGGACATTTTTACCATGTTTGAAAAAGAACGTCGTCGTTTAATGCCGCTCCCGTTGGCATGAATGTAAATGGCATACAGTTTTATACACACTACAGCAATGAAAGTTTCATCAATTGGAATCAGTTTATGTGTGTAAAAGTTCACAAAAATACAGTGCATGGAAAATATTTCAACAAACAAAAATTGAAGTTCCAAATAATGTTCAAATGCAAAGAAGACGCGAAATCATTTCTTGCAATTTGCGAAATGCTACGGCAGTTGGAAAACGTTGAACTCACTTTTAACAACTTAAATATTAAAGATGAATCAATTTAAATATCGATACCAGATGATGATGATGCCAATTGCACTTAATAACACAATTCGCTTGATTTGATTAATTACATATTTTGCAGATTCTGAACGATCGGAAAAAGTTGCTGGAAAAAATGAAGACCAAAAAATTGCAACCACAAAGGAATCGATGCTCTCCATCTCTGCAAACTTTATTCACAATTTACAATAATTTCAACATTTATTGATAATCACGTATAATTGTTTTGTTTACAATATATCTATCTTTACTTGTATTAGGCACTTTTGTTTGTCAACATTTTCATATTGCAATAAACTTCATTAATGAAATGCGTAGTTGATTGACAAACAAATAAAAATTTAAACGTTTTATAAACCAAATGCCTAATGATATTCAAAAGCAGTCAAAAAAGACAACAACGTTCATGATTTATGAAATGCCTGATAGAAAGATTATTGGTTATAATTGTAGTAATATGATGTGATAATACAATTAAATAATTTTTGTATGAAAAGCAGCAATCTGCTGTATTGCACAATAGAAAACACTAAGCGCTTAGTGATATTCGACCTGTTGGATTTCGTGAGGCTGTTGGATTAAAAACATTAAATCAAAATATGCAGTTAAACCTGAACACTAACTAAATCATAATGATTAGCAATCTAAATGTTATTAACATTGTACTGTGAACTAATTTGACTTAATAAAAACAGCTTTGTGCATAGAACAGAGCATAATGTAAAATATCAATTATAACAAGCATTTTATGAGTAATGAAAACAACAATATTTTATCATTATACTATTTTGAAAATATTTTTAAAGTAAAATGAAAACTAGGATATTTCCACACACAGTAAACAAATTTTGTCTCTGCTCTGTAAATGAGACAAGAATTTTTTGCTGGTTCTTTTCTTTGAAAATGTACTGAAAGTAATTTATGAAAATTGTTAAATTTTGGAAATAGAGAACAATTAGTGCTCGGCTGACGGCTAAGCAAATTTGTGACAGTTTGTTCTTGTTGAAAAAATGCAACAAAGCCCAATTATACAACATAATATTCATGCATGGTAATTGTTGATTCACATGATTCATTGGGATCAGCAGAACGAACACAACCCGGTCTTAAGTCGAGAAATATCTGTACTTGAATTTGAACATAAATAAAATTGTTTTCTTTTATTTAAATGTTTTTTAAAGAAAAAACAGTTTTTATGTTATTAAAAGTTTCATGTAAATTACTATAACGGGAGCAAGCGGTAAAATTCTAAGCTATGCACACGAACCGTATGCAAATCGTACTAAGTCATCTTAAACAATATAATGAACAATAAAATGTTCGACAAAATTACTATGGCAACAAGTAAGCGCTAGAATTAGTTTATCCGTTGGAATGAGGGAAAAAGCCTATTCATATTTTCTTATTTCTTTTGATACTTACTCAAACAGCGTGATGCTCTCAGTTCTTCAAAAGATATTTCATCGGTGGCGCTATTTACCAATTGGTCAGGAAAAGAGTAAATTTTAACAAACTTCTAAATAATAATATTTTCTAAAATATAAACAAAAATAACCGTATACTATACAACGATATTACTTACACGTTTTACAAGCATTTTCTCTAAAATCTTATTGTTTTGCTGTTTTACTTTCAATTCTTATAAAGTGAAAGAAAAAGCTAAAAAATTAATTACAGAGCATTACATAAATGGAATGAATTCACAGCGAAATTCAAATTGAAAATTATGTAACAACCGAAACTACGGGTTCGGATATTCGTGATTGTAATTTGCATATTGAAAGGCGGGAAAGTGAAACACGTCCCACAGTCCAACCTTAACCGCGTTACACTGGCTTCTGTCATGATAACAATCAATCGAAACTACATCAAGTAGTTTGCTAAAGACTAATAAATAGTATGCCGGCGGCAATAAGACAAAGAACAACACTCAATATAGCACAAATACAGTAGCAGAATTCTGTACCAGAACAGACATGTAATATCGCATACAGGACATGGTGCGACACAACTTACTCAACGTTACTCGTAATCTCAACATTTTTCCTCGATACACCGTTTGTCAGTACACCATTCCCTCCTATGCACACTGTTTGGCTCCAATTAATGCAAATATGATATTGAAAATATATTTATTATTATATTGGTACATGCACATTTACTTCAATTATTTTCACAGTGGAGTTTTCCATTTCAATAGACAAAAATGTCCAGTACAAGGCCAGGGTTTTGTAATTCATTCCATTCTCAGTCTAAAAATCTGAAGACGCAATTCCCCTGTGAAATCTGAAAATTCCCCTCTGAGAGGCGGGGAGGTTGAATTCACCCCCCACCCCTCCCCCCTACCTCCGGTTGAGAAACCCTGGTGTAACAAGAGATCAGGTACGCTAGTTCGCCGTAACGTTGCATCGCCTAATTGAACTTTTGCCCCACGAAGCAGTAATTAGCACAATAATTATAAGAATGTCAATAATAAGAACAATAAAAGTAACAATAAATAGCTTTAATTTGTAAAAAACAAAAATGCAACAAGAATACACACAAGCAAACACATAACATCACCAACAGTTGACTGAAAAAACCCAATAACATATAATTATGGGAAATAGCACCCAAGTAATCGATTATGTTGTATGCCTCAAAATTACTTGCCACGGTAAATAGTCGTGCATTTAGCACGGAATATTTTTGCCTTCCAATCAGAGATGGGCTTCCTGCAACTGACTGCTCAATTTTGGCCATATTAAGCCCATGCTTCTTCTTGAGCGCATCAATAAATTTCCAGATTGATGGGTGGTGGCAGCCCATAGTGTTACTAAAAGCACGGTGCCATCCTTTGACAGAATTGTTCGTTCAGGCCATGTTGCTGGTAACCGCTTTGAAAACATTCCTTATAATGATTTGAAAATTAGTTGCTTGACGTAATAGCATAACAATACATTAGGTAACATTGGATATCTTCTAGTGTTTGATCAGTGACGTCACCAATTTGACAGTGGAATTTTTTCATTGTTTTTAGCTGTTTTTTCTTTTAAATATTTACTTTCCCATTTTGCACTTTTCAGTGATTAGTATTTGTAATATGATTTTAAAAACTTTCTATATGTTTTATTGTTATGAAGTTTAATTATTTTTTGAAAGCAATTTTTCTATAATGCTAACAAATACATCATAAGTGCTGGAGAACGTTCAAATCAAAAATGAAGAGAAAAAGCGCTACACAGATCAAAATTGAGTCCACTTGATTCATCCGAAATAATTTTCCAGATTTTTATTTAAATAAAGCATGGAAAATAAACATTATAAAGATGAAAGATAAAAAATTCTATTCCAAACTGGAAACATTTTCAGAGAAAAGTCATGCTGAAATCAGAGAAATATTTCGATGCTAAAATTCAACAATCACCATTGCTAGTTTTGGCTGACAACTGCAGTTGTGGACAATTTATTACATCTAAATTTTCCATTAGTCTTTAAACACATTACATTTAATAGCAACTAGTTGAAATATTTCAACAATTCCAAAATTACTTGGCACACTCTGTAAAAATTTCAATTTCTAAAAGGATCCATGTTATGGATAAGTAAGTAATTTCAAACTTTGATAAAAACGAATAAAAGTTTCTATGAAAAGAGTAGAAGTATTTAACGACAAAATGCTTATCACAATGCAAACCAGAAGTGGTAAAAATAAATTTGTATGGCTTTGTTCAGAGAGAATGTAAATAAAAGCAGTAAAAATAAGCAGAAATGAAAACACAATAGAAAAATAGCCAATGATGGAAAATATCCATTCTACAAAAACAACATTTAAAAAAGCAAGTTAAGAAAATTATGAATTAAAAATCTGTCCAATATTAAAAATTAGAGCAAAAATATGTATAATTATATTAAACATTTAAATTTACTTTTTCAATTTTTTTGCAAGCTTTATATTACAGTAAATTTACTGTCATTTGCAGTTTTTATTAAATCTTGATTATTAGAATTTTACCGTACTTTTGTCAAGGTCAATTTTAATTTTTATGCGATGCTTCTTATCAGTGTATATAAGTATTCTGATTCAGTTGTTATTACGTATTACTTATTTATTATTAAATGTTGATTATTTAGTTGATATGTAGATTGTTTTCAGTTTTGCATTAAATATCATAAGTAGAAATGATTTTTTACCAATTTAGTTGAAAATTACTTTCTTTGAATGTTACTGTTTTTTCTGTTTATCAGATAATTTGTTTGAAAACTGCTTTATAGACATCATGGCAAGTGTTTTTGATACAAAAGAGCGCTTGGTTGAATTATATGGACCTGTAGATATGGCTCTTGAAAGCAATCGTTTGTCCTCGTTTGTCAGTTGGCCATACACCTCAAAAGATAGATGTAATAAGCAGAATGTCAGTGTGATTATTACTATTTTGACAATTTATTTATTCAAGTTTACGAATTTCCTTTTAGTTGGCGAAAGCGGGGTTTTACCACGACCCTACAGATTCAGATGTAGATTGCGTGAGATGCTTTTTCTGTTTAAAGGAACTACACGATTGGGAACGCAATGACAATCCATGGTAAGTGTGGTTGTTTAAAAATTTTTTTCTTAATGCACTTATTTTTGTGGTTATGTTTTCTATTATTCAGGGATGAACATGTAAGACACACCATAAAAAAGGGAAAACCATGCCCTTTCATAGAATTGGGCAAAGTAGAAGCGGAACTAACGGTTGGGGAATTTTTTGAACTGACTAATAAACGACTGGATATTGTTTTTAAAAAGCTCAAGGAAGAAGTGCTGAAAACGTTTGATAATTATTAAGCACTTTTGCCTGTTTCATTTTATTTTAGTTTATTGATAGTGTTGAAACGAATTAACCTTTATCTACCCAATGTTCACTAAATGGAGCAAACCTTTGAGAGCACCTAACACTACCAACATGCCATTGTTTTTGTTTATATTTTGCACATGAATTCTTGTCTGGTATATTTGTAAAAATATGTCATCACGTTTATCCTTAGATATACTATTATGTTTTTATTAATCAATGAAATCAGGAAAAATTGACTTTTTGATTCAGTTCTAATTCTTCGTTAATAGCTTTACATGCACCCTGCCTAACTATTTGTACCTCACATATTATTGTAGCTGAGACATTACTCTGTCTGCATATATATAATACATGGTTATACTCTTTCGTTTTTATATCAATGATTGATAAAATACTCTGATGTTCCATTTAGTGAACATTGGGCTATTCTCGACATAAAAGGGCAAGTTAGGGTATACTCTCTACAACAGTGACTTAGACTATGTTTTTGTGTGTAAACTGCTTTCTGGCTACGTTTTATCACAGCCACTTCTCTGACATGATTTGGAGCAGTTGCTCAGAAATAATTATTTATACCACACCCAAATATCAAAATATGTAAACTCTGGCATTGGAATGCAATTGTTTTTGTGTTGTATACAACAACTGACGATAACTGTTGCATTTATACCACATCCAAATATCAAAATATGCACTGGAATGCAATTGTTTTGCTCAATGACTGCACAATGACAGAATTCAGCTTTTGTTTTGCTTTATCCTCTAAGAAAATGACCCCCAGGTGTCACAGAATACTTATATATTAGTGCAAGACAGAGCGTTGTTCAGTAGTATTTCGTTGCTTTTAATACACATCACGGTTTTTATCGATTGCTGATCCTTATTTGCGATGAAGCGGTTACGTAGTAGTAAAGTGGAAAACCCGACGAAAGATGAAGCAGAAGCGTCTACCAGCCAAGATGCATCAACATCTTTGTCAGTGGTCAACAAAGATTCATTAGAAGGAAGAAGATGTGAACGAGTAAAGACATTAGAGGAAGCGAAGGACGCTATTACCATTTCAAATCAAGTAATAAATGTTGTTGTGTTACCTCCAACGGCTGGAGATTCAGGCAGTGATGACAGTGACCCTGAGTACCTACCTGACGACCCAGAAGATGAATTTGATCCAGCAGGTGAGTTGGAAGTTGAAGAAGAACTTGATGTGGAGGAGGTTGAAGATATCAAGTTGTCCCGTAAAGAAAAGAGAACTTTGCCTCGGTGGAAAAAGTCAGAGGATCTGGATATGATATTTCCGGTTGAGCAACTTCAACCAAAGGAAAATCTTCAACACCTAGCTTCTCTGACACCATTAGCAGTGTGGTCAAAAGTTTTCACAGATGAAATGATAGACCACATCACATTTCAGTCCAATTTATATGCCCACCGAGAATGCAACAACAGGGCATTCACAGTATCACAGCACGAGATCCGGCAGTTCATTGGACTGATACTGCTGTCTGGCTATAACTGTCTTCCAGAAGCAAGGCACTACTGGTCTACTCAGCCAGACATGGGTGCATAGGTAGCCATCAGTTCCATGAGTCGAAATTGGTTTATGGAAATAAAGAAGTATCTCCATTTGGCGGACAACCAGAAACTGGTGAAAGGTGACAAGATGAGTAAAGTGACACCTCTGTACAAATTACTTAACTCCAGCCTTATCCAGCATGGTATGTTTTATGAGAAACTTAGCGTAGACGAATCAATAGTACCATACTTTGGTCGCCATGGGGCAAAAATGTTTGTGAAAGGCAAAGCAATTCGGTTTGGCTAAAAAGTATGGATGCTATGTGGGAACGATGGCTACCCATAACATATGATTTATTTATCAGGGTAAAGAAATCCACGCTTCGAAAGTGCCATTGAGCACCAGAGTTGTCAGTGATATGGTTGACGTAATTCAAGAAAATTCCAAAACTACAAGGCATACGTTGTATTTTGACAACTTTTTCAACAGTTATCAGCTGCTGGTAAAGTTGGTCGGATTGAAAATGAGAGCCATCGGAACAATCCGGCCATACCGCAGCAATGGTGCTGACGCAGTGATGCTGCCAGACAACGAGCTAAGAAAACAAAAGCGAGGTGCTTACGACTTTAGAAGTGATGGAAACGTTTATATAGTTAAATGGAATGACAATGCCATCGTCAAAATCGCCAGCAACTTTATGACACACAGCCCCTTGCGCAGTACGCAACGACGAGTGAAAGGTCAAAGAATAGAAGTACCAATGACGAACATTGTAAGATCATATAACATTGGTATGGGAGGAAGTGACCATCTTGACAGACTGGCTGCTGCCTATCGTCCATGAATAAGAGGCAAAAAATGGTATTGGCCTTTGTTTGTCAATGCGGTGAACGTTGCGACAGTGGCTGCTTGGCGGATTCACTGCTTCGTAGAAGAAAGACCACTCAGCCCACCTGGAGTTCCGTCGACAAGTTGTCCTGAGCTTGCTGCAGTCAGAACGAACTGCACCACCAAGAGCGCTATCAGGTTTAATGTCACAATTGCCTGATATCCGTTTCGATGGTGCGAACCATATTCTTGGTACAGGACCACAAGGACATTGCAAAGTATGCAGACGAAACACCAAGAATATGTGCAAAAAATGCAACATTCGTTTTCACGCAGAGCGAGGCAAGCAGTGCTTTGAAATTTACCACCGTCAGAAATAAATTCAACCATAAATCCTTATATGTCGAAGTTTTGCCACCTATTACCAAGATTTACTTTCTGTGATAAATAAAAGCAATATTTCTACGTGTCGAGCATTTTTGTCGAGAACAGCCCAATGTTCACTAAATGGAACATGCCATAATTCCATAAGGAGTAGTGTTAGACATGTCTAGCTCTAATATTTTCTTAATTAGAATTAATGTATGTGTCATCAAGTTTTGCAGCTCTTGCACGTGCACCAAAAAATTTTGGGTAGATAAAAGGTAATACTTCCGCGTTTAAATATTAATGTGAATAAAATAAATTTGATTGTATGGTTTTTTTAGATTGCATTAAAGTGGGGTCAATTTTGATCTGAGTTGCGGTTTCTTCTTCATTTTTTATTTGAAAGCTGTCCAGCACTTCTGATGTATTCATTAGCTTTATTTTTAAGTATTTTCGACCTAATGGAGCCAAAAGAAGTAATGTGCACTTAGCGACAATTTCAACAGCGATGCGGACGCTTTCTCAAATCATTATAAATCAAAATACGCTCCCACGATTTTCAGCTGAATTTGTTGCCTGTTCGAATTTGTCATCTAGATTTGATGTCAACTTCCGGGTTATTGAATTTCTTTAGATTGGATGTAAACTTGGTAAAATTAATGCAGCAGATCAGCAAAATAACAAACGATCCTATCTGATTTAGAATCCTCAACATTTGGTCAAAATTGTAATACAAGAATTGCAACTTCAACGGTCAGACAACCCAGTAGTTTGCAGAAAAATAAATTTAATGCAATTTACACAAAATGAATAACCGCATGTGTTTATTGGTAAATAAATTTCTAGATTTTTATTTAAATAAAACATGGAAAATAAACATTGGAAAGATGGAAGATAAAAAATTCTATTCCAAACTGGAAACATTTTCAGAGAAAAGTCAGGCTGAAATCCGAGAAATATTTCGATGCTATAATTCAGCAATCATCACTGTTAGTTTTGATTGACAGCTGCAGTTGTGGACAATTTATCACTTGCAGATCCATTTTAAATATAAGCAGAAAAGTATGTAAATGAAAATGGGCATATGAATCTCTTACATTACAATGTGTTAGGCAATTCATGTTAGCATACATAGTTACTAACAAGGATTTTAACTTCGTTATCAGTTATACCGAGGCTAACTAACTTAACAAAAAAAAATGGTTTTGAAACTGAAATAGTACC
The DNA here is from genome assembly GCA_001447755.1 of Trichinella papuae. Lineage (NCBI taxonomy): Eukaryota > Metazoa > Nematoda > Enoplea > Trichinellida > Trichinellidae > Trichinella > Trichinella papuae. Next base: position 4,922 of record JYDO01000257.1, on the reverse strand, counting down.
AGAAAAATACTTTACTTTGGTATCACATTACATTTAAAATTTCCGTTTAATTTACCTCAAATTAAGTGTGATGCATTTTTTTATTTAAGGAAGAGAAAAAGAAAAGAGTTGGTGTCTGAATGTTTTTCACACCACCTCTATGAGGTAATTATTGAGGTAAATCAAAAAGAAATATATCAAACAACCCTTTTTTCATTATTATTCGACTTTCAATAAAACCAGGACTGCCGAACACTGATCGAATAAAAAGCATCAATTACAGTATAATCATCTGTGTTTTAGTCAGTGTTTTATTGCTATGCATTGTATTGAACCTAACATCGGATAGAATTCTTGCTTCATGATCACATGAAATATTATTCTTATTTATCTATTATCATTATCATAAATCAACATTGTAAACACATTTCACCTTTGAAGAACCTTCTGTACATTCAGCATGTGAAACATAATTGCCATTGGATGTCTATGCAAACGCATATTAATAACTATTTTGCATATACCAGAAGCTTGAATGCGCAAAATTCATAAAAACTTGAAATATGCAAAATAAAAGGATCTAGCCTATACGTGCCCCAAACGGGTTCTATATCAGTATATTGCATCTCTCAGACGCTGGAATTTACAATATTCATGAAAAAAGCTGAAATATGCAAAACTGAAGCATCTATCTTATACGTCCTCCAAACGCGTTTCAAACCAATATTTTGCATGTTCCAGATGCTGGAATGCGCAAAATTCATAAAATGAAGCTGAAAGATGCAACATTGATGGATACTGCTTCTATGTGCTCCAAACATGCTCAAAATCAGTATTTTGCATCTCCCAGCAGCTGCAATGTACTAAATCCAGGAAATTAAACCGAAATATGCAAAACTGGAGGAACTAGCTTATACGTGCTAATTACGCGCTCTAAATCAGTATTTTGGGTATCCAAAGTGCTGGAATGCAGAAATACATAAAAATAAGCTGAGATATGCGAAACTGAAGGATCTAGGTTATGCCTGCTCCAAACGCGTTCTAAATCAATATTTTGCTCATAACAGATGCAGGAATGCACAACATTCAAAAAATAAACTGAAAATGCAGAATTGAAGGATCGAGCATATACATGCTAAAAACGCGTTCAAAATCAATGGTTTGCATTTTCCAAATGCTTGAAGGTACAAATTTCATAAAGTGAGCTGAAAAATGCCAAATTTGAGCTGGAAATGCAAAATAGCTTAAATCTGCTTTAAGCGCTTTCTATATCCATATTTTGCATCTCTGGTATGCAGGAATGCATAAAATTTATAAAAATAACCTGAAATTGCACAATTAAAAAATAAAGCTCACATGTGATTTGACTTTTTGAAGGCATCATCCAATAACAACTAAAATTGATGAACAAGAAGCGGGCGCTATTATGATTCCTTTTAGTGGCATGTTGTAAGGTTTCTTTGAGAAATACCAGTTGGTAGTAGGAATAATTATTTTAAAAAATGTTGCTCTAACGGAATATTTTTAAAAATGTCATTATAGATGCCACAGTTGTTGTGATCGCGGTCTTCGCTATGTCTTGAGGCCGCATCGGAATATGATAGTAGGCATGCGCTAAATCAAGTTTTGAGAATATGTGCTTACCGTGTAGGTTGTGTGCAAAGTCGGCTAAATGTTGCAGTAGGTAGCGTTCTCACGCTGTTTAGCGGTTAAGGGCGCGGTAGTCGCCGTACGGTCGCCACTGTGCGGTTTGTTGCTTGGGTACCATGTTCAGTGGTGACGCCCAGCAGCTGTTGGACGGCCGTATTATACCTCGCCGTAATAGGTCGTTGAAGTGTTCCTTGGCTACCTGTAGCTTGTGTGGCGGTAACCGTCAGGGCTTGCAGTGGACGGTTGTTTCCATTGCATGCGAGACGATGTTGGGCGTCAACTACTTTACTGTGGCTTGTGCGGCGTCCCTTTGATGTAGATAGAACCGCGCAAGCAGCGACTGATATTTGTCAGTGGACTCAGTGGTGAGTGCGCCGTTGATGTGTGGGCGTTGTTGCATGTCATTATGAATCTTGAGTGTTTGATGTCGATTGCTATAGCGTAGTGGTGGAGAACGTCAGCGGCTATGATGGCAACTCCCACGTCGGTGACGAAGAACGTTTAGGTCAAAGCTGGGAGGTTGGCTAACTAGACGGTGATTGTTTTCTTGCCGAGATGGCTGACCAGGGTTACGTTAATTGCCTGCAATATTGGTTGATTGGACACCAGACCCGCTTGTTGTTTTTGTGATGTGGTGACTGGTAGCATGCTTACCGCCGCGGCGGTGTCAGTTAAAAAACGCCGTTCAGATATTTTGTTCATTGTGTGCACGCAACAACTAGGAATCTCTGGCGACACATGGGCCGTTAGCTTCATGCGCCGCTGTCGTTTCCCCACGAACAGGGTGGGGCGCACTTTTGGGCTCAGTCACCGAAACGGAGGTTTTAAAAACATGTTGGTCGCCGCTGGTCTTGGGTGCTTAGGGATGGGGAACGCCGGCCTGATCAGGTTGAGGATAAGAAGCAGCGCCGGTGAGTCGTCGGTGAGCGAGTGCATCCTGTATGACGGTGGTCAGCTGCCGGATGGTCACGGTATTGTAGGAATTTGTGGAATAGCGATTCCAAGCGTTCCAAGTGGTTTTCGAAGCTGCCGTTGTCTGAACTGACGGCGTTGGTGGCTGTCGTGGGTTGGAGTGCTGCTATTTGGTCACCCACCTCTGCCCATTCTGTCGACGGCCGATCTTGGAAGGATACGAGGGCCGTGCGAATGAACAGGAAGTTTGCTGAGGAATAACTGTCTGGTGATGTCGTCTGAACCTCCGCTGAAGAGCAGTTGTATCCGCCGTAGGAACTGCGACGGCTTGTCATCGTTGAGTTCCTTGTTCATCAGCGCTTGCAGAATGCGCTGATTTTGCGTTTCCGATGTGCACTTCAGGCATAGCTGCTGGAAAGTCGTGAACGGGTTCGGTAGGTTTAAGGCGTTCAGTAGGAAGTCTTAGAGTTCTGCAACCCCTTCGTCAGGCATCGCGGTGATCGCCATGTGAAGTTTGCTGGATTCACCAACGACGTGCTGAGGTTGAAAAAACAGATCGAGGGGCAGGAACCAAATTTCCGGGTCGGCCGCGTTGAAGGTCAGGACTGTCAGGGTAGTTGAGACTCCGTTGCTCAAAGGATGCCCGGTGTCGTTCATGTTGCGACGTGATGGCATCATAGTAGGTATCACTCACGAGTCAAATCAAGAAAGTTTCATCACTACGTCAACGGTGAATTCTCATATCTGCCTAGATAGTTATGGATTAACACAGATGTTGAATCTCACAGCAAAGTGCAGTGCCACAGATTTCACATATATGTCCATTCCATCACCAAATGGAGAGGGTTATCTCTTAAAAATCGATCCAGCCAGCATAGGGGCTACTGGAACGAGGCTCACTATCCTACTATCTCACTACTTTTGCACGTCACACTATCTCCCATTCCTCCTGACCTTGCACTGCTAATCTCAAATATTTACTTATACTAATACTCTAATTATAACAGTGCCACAAAAACAGCTACAACTCAATAATTGTGATTATTGGCCTTAGAAATGATTGACAAATTATTCAACCATTTTTCTTTCCGCAAATGAACCCTTAACTCAACTCTACAAGGTGTAACGGCGACCGTGAAACTGTACCTGCACATCACGTTCACCTTTTTGTAGGACAACCGGCGATAACTAGGATAAAAAGGGTCAGAGCAGGCGAGCAGCGGCATTGTGTTGTGGTAGAGTCAGTCGTACGGCGTGCGCGTCCCGTCTTGTTCGTTTCTGTATTCTGTTATCTTGTACTCCGTTGTTTATAATAAACTCTCTATATTACAAATGGTGCGAATTAATCGAGCGCCTGAAGGCGCTACAATATATATACGGCAGGCGTACCTTGGATCAGTTTCTTGAAGCTTTAATGTTCCTCACGCCAGAGCCGATTTAATGCCGCCTTCAAAGTGGTGGTTTTGTATTATATGTTATTATCATTGTGGTTATTATCTGTTATTTGCTGTTGTTCATTATTTACTTTATTCTTCTTTGTTTTCTGTTGACATTGTTGTTCATTATTCACGTTATTCTCTCTTATTTACTATTGATATTGTTGTTGTTGCTCATTGAAAAAAGTAAATTTCATTTAGAAAAATGGACTTCAAAAAATAATTAAACTTTGTTTGGCTACAATAACATTAAAACATATTGAAATTTTTTCTTGGTTATAATTGCAGTCGAACTTGGTTAATTGCACTTTGGATCAGTGCACATTTCCCTTAAGTACGCGGGATTTTGGCCCAACAAATTTTCCCGTAGTTAATTGTACGGTAAAATAATGGATAAGTGCACAACTTGGTTGAGTGCATCATTTTGCTGAGGTCCACGGGATTTACTGTTTGCAATATATAGTCCTTAAGTGTACAATAGGCGCGTTCCCTGCTGCTTTACGTTCATCATCAGCCATAACTTTTGCTATTCAACAAAGTTTATTGTTTGCTATATGAGAATAAGCACAGGTATCACAAACAACGTGAGCTAGCCCAAAGCCAAAACAACTACTGCTTTCCCAGGAATTTACTCACAAGGAAGCTGATGCTGATATTGTGACAATTCGGCCATATTTTCACGAAAACAACATAAATCAGACAAACCTAAACCTAATTGAAGATCAACAAGTAACGCTGGTACCAAAAAATATAATTCAAACCTACATTTTCCACTATTTTATTTAAATGGGCATTTTTTCACAACAAACCTATTTGTAAATGTGAAGTTATTGCTCCTTTCAATTACTCTGCATAATTCCCCACTTTGGATAAGTGCAGGGAAATTCTTGCCAAATTTCATGTGCACTTAACCAAGTTCCACTGTATTTTTAATGCACAGCACAT
>JYDO01000256.1:0-30355 GCA_001447755.1 Trichinella papuae | reverse complement strand
TGACTTTGCGTTAGCTCATCTGTTGACCTGCTACTATGAAATGAAATTACAATTCAATAGACACTGTTCAAAATTAACATTCTGTTTCATTTTACTTCATTTTGTTTTATTTAATCATTGATTTCATTTGAGTAATTAAAATGAGATTTTGCATCATGAACTGAAACTAAATTTTGATGGTGGTTGTCAATGCAGAATACTGAATGATCAGACATTCTTCTTTACCAGGACAATTTGGCCAGACAACGGTCTCCATGATCACTAGACATCATTATTAACAAGCATTTCTTCAAGCGATTGCATTACATAGGTAAATGTACAACAATATAGCAAAATCTAATTAGGCTGGTCTTTAATCAATATACAACATTTCAACACGCGCATTTCAAACCAACAGTTGCATTCCAACCAACAAACCAACGGTCCACATGGGCAATTTCACAAATTACAAAAGCAAAGCAAACAGAACCGTCATACTGCAAACTCTCAACGCCCCAAACACACCGAGTTGCCATTCAAGACACGCTGATCTAGCCAGTCCTCTGCAGAAATCTATAGATAACACGGAATGAAGTCAAGAAATTAATAGGAAATCTATGAAAGCTGAAATCAAAATCACGAAGCATTATCAATAAATATGCCAAGACAACACAGGATGAAAATGAAGAGGCTGATCAAGAGAGAGAGTATTATAAAACATTCAAAGAGGGAGCTGAAAGCAGAAGAAGATATTACAAAATCTGACAAAACAAGAGGGGCAACCTTAATATGACAAATTTGCGATACAGATATAGAGATAATTTTGCAGTTGCATAACTGCAGAAAGATGGAATAATATAAATGGCAGTATACAGGAGCGCAAAATCAGAAAAATTGTTGTCAGTCATTTCAAGGCTCAAGGTCAACAGATAAAATAACAGAAACAGCATATCACCATCAGGAGAAAAACCATTAACTTATTCTGCATGTTGGGCAAAAATGAATCACGTTTCATGTTTCTCAGTAGCTTTTTTTGTCACGTTATTTTTTCAAATTAAATGATCTTTCATTGCTACATTTACGCGCTCCTTTATTAATTTCAATATATATAATTAATTTTTCAAATTAATGAACCAACTATTAATATTACAAAATGCCATTTACATTCACATGGTTCATCATATCAAGCTACATTAAAATTTAATATTAAATACACGACGTGTGATGACGAAACTGATAACAAAATAAATGAATATTACTACTTAAGAAAAAAATATAAATCACAGGATATTTTAATGTAGAATTCAGCAATCAACAAATCAATTTGTTATAAAAGATAAAATTGGCTGACACTTTACAGGTCAATGAATTTGTACATTGCTGGAAAAACTTTTACAAGAAGAAGAGTCCTTCTTGGATTACGGTTAATGAAAACGTTGGGTCTACAGCGATTAAAATTGTCTACTGACGTATTGATATGATTGGAACGGTTGAGCGAAAAATTGAGCGTGAAAACAGGCATACTCAAATATAAATTACCCGGTATGATAACAATGAGTTGGAAAGGAGATTGAACAAATTCAGTCAGATCTGAAAATTCATAAAATTTACAATAATAGAAACAAATAATGGAATATATTCAAATCACATTCTCATAGTAACAGTGGACAATCAGCAATTAAACAATTAAACAATTGTGCGCTGCGCTCTTAGCGTTATTTGATTTAGCATAACCGTAAACTGTAAATTATCTTATTTATTTTTGAAAATAATTTTCTAATTTCATCTCGAGAATGTAACACAAATTGTTAAATTTACGACGAAACTAGCTATTTAATATTGTTACTGCTCGTTTGACATACACGAGAAAATTTTCATTAATTAACTGTTGTTTGAATTATTCATAATTATTTTTAAAATATACGTCAATTTATTTATGAATTGATATATCCAAATAAATTCTATGCAATGATTAATTAAATAATCATCATTTGTTAATTTGATTCTTTTCTGATCTTCGAAACTGATTTCCATCGATATCTGCTATAATAAATGTTGTATTCAGAAACTTCGTTAAACCATGAAACAAGAAATCAAAAAAGGTAGTATTAAAGGAAAGTTTAAGTGCGAAGTTCATTTTCTTAAGCTGCAAGCACATTCAACATGAAATATCAAAATTAGTTCTTCCATTTGGCAATACTAATTTAAGTTTGTTATTTTTGACCCAATCAATTATATGTAATTTTGTATTTAATTCTTCATTTCTTCTTTGAGCTTAAAAGGCGTAGTATTTTTGTTTTGATCTAATGGAATATGTTTTGTGTTTTGTTTGTCATTATTATTATTATTATTGGTGTTGTTAATAATTTCTATCTGCATATCTAATAATGGTAAAACATAATTTGAAAATAATACTGACAACGGTTAAATGAAAACGTACAGTAACCATGGTTTTTCTTAATTTTCATATCTTCTTAATTACAGCAACAATTTAGAACCGCCATGATTTAAACAAAATAATCGGTAATTTTAAATCAATGCACAAGAATTAGCTTGAAACATTAAAGTAACATTAAAGGATTACAGGTTATGAAGTTCGATTTATGCAGATGTAAAATTATATTTTAAATTCATATATCTTTAAAGTTGGGAAAATTTAAACAATTGCTGTAAAGTATGGTAGAGTAGCATTAGTTGAAATTCATAGTATCATTGTCTGTGTAGAAGAGCTCGAAGAACGCGCAAAATTATCCAACAGAATTCAAAAGTTGAATTTCGAAATGGACCAAGATGACATTTTATCGCAAATAACAGTTTCATTGTGCTGTGTGAAACTAACACCATCTTATAATGAAATCCGACGTGTTGATGTGTTAATCTCAAATCCAACACCCTGGAAAATCGCTTATAAAATCCACACAACTAGAAAAGATATGCTTTACATCAAGCCATCATATGCATTTATTGGTTCATGTACAGCAGCGAATGTGACTCTGATACTGCAAACAGTTATGAAAGAGGGATTTGACTGCACTGATGACCGCATTTCAATTTATTTTGCGGTTGTACAGGATGATTGGTTATCAAACATACCATTGCTGTTTTGGAGAGGAAAAGAACCTCCAAAAATTACTACCCGCCATGTTATACACGTCAGTTATGAGCAAACAATTGAAGGAGAATATGTGGAGAAACAATCAATGATCTCGGAATTTCTGCAAAAGCTGCCTCCTAGTGAATCAGTGGGACCTTTACTTCCTAGTGAATCTGATGACTACATCATTCCAGAACCAAGAGATTTTAGCTTTATGGGTGAAGTAAATACTAATGATACCACTGAGCGTTGCAAAGCAGAATCCGTGCAAATTGTGGACTTAAATAATAATGGAGCAACAAGCAAGCAAGAATTTCAAGAAAAAGAGGCATACCAAGACCAATCTGAAAAGCGAGAAGAAAAACAAATAAACACTGTTAAGCATGAAAAAGAAAAGATAGAAGCAGGGACTGTAACTAGTGAGCCAAAAGCTACAGAAGAAGTACGAGAAAAGACGCAAAAGAATGCTGTTGACAAAGAAACCAACGCAACTAATGGTGAATTACAGAAAAAAAATCAAACAATAAAGACAGCAGTTACCAAAACGCTTTCTTCTAACAAGGAAGAAAATAATACTGATAAACATAATCCAAACAAATAATATTAATTGTTAATAATTTTTCACATTTTTACTTACCGCCTTAACTTTTTTTTACAAACTTTTATGTAAAAGTTATTTATATATAAATAAAATTTTTTTCAATATGAATGTCTTCATACCTCATGAGAAGTACTACACATCTTACTAGTATATTCAAAAGTGCATTCAGAAAGATGCTACATTGGTGTAGGCCAGTGGTTCTCAACTCGTGCCAGCGCACTCCCCCCCCTCCCCTGATAATTAAAGTTGTGCAAATAATGCCCCCCCTCATCAAAAAAAGTAGTGCTGTATGTATTCTTTGTACGCAAAGCAAATTGTTGCTTCTTCGTTGCATCAAGCAAAGCTACAGCTCAATACTACTTTATTACCAAGATAAATGGTAAATTGTTCACAGCTGAAGCTGTTAAGCTAAACCTAAGATGGCCAGTAAGAAAAAGCGCTGACTGAAAATTTAACCTGAAGTAGAACAAACTGTGACAAACAGTTTACAAGTTAACAAAAAGTCACTAGCATCAAAATAAAAATGATTACTATGATATGTTGGTGAGCAATTTGTCAATGCATTATGAATAACATGATGCTATCTATTGACTAGGCATCTTCAGAGCAGCATACCTGAAGTGCCTGAACTCGAAAAGTACATCAAATTACAGCAGAAATGAACTTCCAAATTTTGAACACCTCTGTATAACTAATAATTCTAACTTCTCACGCCACCCTCACTACCTCCCCACGAAGCTCCATACGCCTCCCTAGAGGGGCGCGCTCCCCTGGGTAAGAAACACTAGTGTAGGCTGCGTTAAAATAATACGATGATTCCTTTACTTAAAAATATTTTTATTGCATTGTAGATAACATTTGAACTTGGAAAAATGTATACATCATGATAAACATTACTGTTAATCACAGTCAAACTTATTCAATACATTGGCAACTTACTGATAAAAACATTCAATGCCAGTTTGCATTCCAATGTCAACCATTACTCTTCATTTTCATAACGTAATACATTGAAAGCTTGCCAAATCAAATATTGAACTAATATTACAAGTGAACTATGTCTTGAAGGATTTTCAAAATGGCGTGGAAATTACAAACGTTTTTAAGATTGAAAACTTGCTTAAAATCACATCGCAGGACAGATGTTCATTGTAATTTATGCTTGTCTCAGAGATTGTTGTGGCTGTGCTCTTGGAGGCAGAATGCATTTTGCATTTCTCCGCTAGAAACACTGAATTAAGCTAACGACTTTGCTAGAAATCAGATAGATAGGTCAACACAATTAGAGAATCTGTTTACTTTTCCTAAAGCCATATTCAATCAGATAACCGCTACTCCATTCAACGTTATTTACCTGATAAGAAGTTTGTATGGAAAACATAACATTAATCATTTAAAAAGATATATTTAGCAACTGCTGGACTCTAAGGTGAGACATTATGAAGCAAAGGCAAAGATAAGAAGCAGAAAATCACAACATATTGATAAGTGTAAACATAATTTAAATTGAAAATTGGAATGCAAAAATCATAACAATTATTCAAACGTTGAGCATGAGTATTATTAATTGAAAAGCTTTTCAGTTGAAGCAACGCTTCCAGTGGTTGAGGGTTATATAGCTGAAATTGCTACGAAATGCAAAATATTCTAAGTAAATGAGAATCAAGCAACGCGATACAACAAATGAATTTAATTTTAAAAAGAAAAAGAAAAATTTTTTTTATAGTTTAATATATATGGTAAGTAAATTGCTAGCATGTCTGGTAGCAGATTGTCCGTGTTGGAATAGCCCTGCCTAATAACAATGCGGTATACGGTTCAAATCTGCTAGCCATATGTAAAACATATGCCTGTGTTAGGGCAGTCAGTGTATACCAAACAAGCTAATCGTCTGCTATAGCAAACCATGTAATAGTTGGTTGTTACGTGTCTTCAGGGCGTCAAAACAGACTAATCATCCACTATAGCAGAATAGAATTAGCTGTTCATACACTTGCCTCTGTCAGGCCTGCGATATCCCAAAATCAAAAAAATAAAAGTTGAAAATACCTTTCTGGTAATTCTGAGAGCAACCATACCATGTTGAATTTGAAACGTCATATATTTTGTTCATAATGAAACATCATTATGTTGACTTAATAACTAGGTCCGATTGAATATAAATTATATTGTTTCTAAATTTCATCTGTTATTGAAGTTAATATACAATAATTTTGTTCTATTGAAGCTTCAAACGGAAAGCAGCAAATTCAATGAGTGGACGAAAATACATTTTGCTAATTATGCTTATTTATTGTGAAAAAATGCAATATCACTTATTAGATGCAATTGCTATCAATAAAATTGCAGTAACTTTATGAATTTATTCTTTTCGTTGAACAACAGCGGTTTGAAATCTTAGTAAAAAATTTGAAACATTTTGCAATTAATTGACTGTGTTTTACTGTTTTATGCTCATTTGTTTTAATTAATGTAATTATATAAAGTTAGGTCGGTGAAATTTGAGCTCTTTTAACACGAACAGTGCTGATAAATATCTAAATTTAGATTATTATCTCCTGCTCAAATCGTCAGAATTTACAAAATAATAATAGCGCATGCAATATTGTTTGATGACCGCTTTCATTTTTATATTTATGCATGTGTGGTTGATTAAAGACTGCTTGGCGTACAAAATGTGTGCTTGAACAGCGTAGCTTCTGCGTACCTGATGTTTGCTTGTTATAAAGAAGTTAGGGGCAAATTGTAACATTATCATGAAAAGCAGAAGCTCACCAGAGGAGCTGTGAATGTAAATGCTGTGAGAGATAGTTCATCTGAGTGCCAAAATTTAGGCTTTTTGCTACTTTTTATATTTATTCTGCAATGTTGCCTCTATTGATGATTTGATGGCAATAAAAGTTAGCAGGCGCTACCAGAAACAGCAACGCTAAACTGATCAAGGCGGTACATTTGTTTCTGATAATAAATACAAATATCATTAATAAAAGCATTTCAACATACAGCGTGACTTATAAGCCGTTTTTTTCAATATTAGGCAAATGCTTATTGCCTATTATCAATAATAGGCAATTTTCAACATTAGGCGTAACATATACACTTCATATGAATCGATAACTATGAGAGTGTAGAAAACTTTTAATGAAATCAAAAAGTATGAATTTTAATCCATTTACAATATAATTTAATTATGATAAATTTGAAATTTCTTTTTTGGAAAATATTCTGTATTTTAAATGAATTGTGAATTATGAATTTTATTATAAATTGTATTGCATTTCTGGTTATAGTGATTGCGCAGGTATCTATAAACTCTGCGACTGCTCAAAGCAAAATCAGAAAGCTTATCAACATTGTGACATCATGAGCAGCAGCCGCATGCAAATTTTTATTTCTTTCATTTCTGCTTGTAATTGTGATCAAGCCCATTTTCAGTATGCATTTCAATTACATTATTGGTGCAAACTGAATGCAGAAAAATGTATATCAAACATGCGAATCAAGAATGCACGTATCATTGCAGAGCATGGACTTCTGTGCGTCTGTGATGTTTCCGTGATCTTTCTATAAGAGAATCACTTAACGCTGTTTCCAAATGTCTTTTTTGACATCTTCACACCAGCAGAAACCTGGTCTTAGTGTTATTTCATGCTATCCAAAACTGTCTAAATCCTGCTAATTTATAGTGCAATATAAATAGCCTTTGAAATTGAAAATAATATTTCTCAGGAAAGGTGATTTATTTTGACTAGAGACATTCAGAAAGGATATTTGAACGTGGTCCTTGCATCACTAAATGGCGTATTTGTCGAGACGTTGTCCATTGAAGTATTACCAGCAGAAAAATATAATTATCAAAAATTTATAATGTGTTGAAATAAATGTGATAAATGTGTTTTATAAATATGAATATCAGATAAGTGTCTGTGAATACTGATATGAAGAAGGAAAATGAGTTTTTCGTTTAAAGTGCATTCATTTGAAGCGCTATTATGCACTGGAAAAAAATGTAGCTGATAAAATGAGATAAATAAATGAGAACTTCTTGGAAATTTTGAGATACATGCACAAAATGAGATAAAAATATTACATTGCATACAATTGCAAAGTGCACTATAGACATGTAAATAATTAAAGTTTGAAGTTTGAATTTAAAAGAAAAGGTATGAAAGAAAGATTAGTATTATCGAAATTATCTGCTGCATCGCACAGAATTCGAAAGACAAAAAATACGTCTGCTGACAAATCAAAACCAGCATAATTCTTTACTAGTGTCAGCGGGTGCAAAATGAGTAGAAACATCGAGTCCTATAAAATAAAAATGCAAGCAATTATCAAACAAAATATGATTTTCTGAAATTGAATAAATAAATGAAGTACACTTATACCGCTTTGATTGATATGGTGTGAAAGATCACGATTGCTGCAGTCTGGTAAAAGATACCAGTCACTTCTCAGACCGGCGTACTGTCCAGACGGTGCTAGCAGGTTGTGGTGATGGTGATGATGGGCTACGGGTTTTGTAAGGCCCAACAGATGCTGATATGTTTGTTCCTTGGCGTTGAAATGGGTTCCGTCCGCGGAACCATAGGCGCTGGCATGAGAAGAAGAAGCCGGCAATACACTTCTGGACGGTGTTTGACCAGCTGCGGCGTACGATGTCCAAAACGAGTGATTGGCTGCGGTGGAACGGATCAATGATGGATAAGTATCGTGAAAATAAGTCATCGAGTTTTGCAACGAAACTCCAACCGAAGGCCTCACCGTATTGTCATTGGCGGATGCCAGCTGATTACGAAAGCAACGATTGTAATTTTGATTCCAAAAGCTCGGAGGAAAGTTTCGATAATGTCTACCGCCTATTGCAACAGAATAACATAAAAAACAATGTATAAATGAAACAATGAAATTTATTTCAATGAAAATCCTCTTTTCTGAGTAAACTGAAATCAAGAAAATTAATAAAATACTTTTTTTTTCAAAATTGACTCCAGCTAATGATAAAAATTTCAAATATTTCTTGTTCTGATGTCACTTGTGGAAAGAAGAAATTTTAAAGACAATTATGCTCAAATAATATACAGTACAAATCAACGTGTTCAAGATGATGTTCACTTTTGAACAAGTGCAAAATAAAACTGCTTCTTGAACAATCAATTCATAATATTTGTTTATTTAATCGAATGTTGTATCGAATCAATTCTCCAGTCAAAGCGATCAGATTGAAAAGCATTCATTCATTTCATATTTACAATGAACATTGAAAAAAAGAAAATAATAAAACCATTTGGATTTTGGAAAAATGATAAACACATACAGCTGAATGTTGAAATTATAAACTGTGGCTTACTTTTCAATGAAATTTCGTTGCTATATTGCAATTGATGTCAACTTTGCTTGCATAATGTTATTTTTGTATTTTTCCAGCAATAATCAATTGCATTAATATTTTTAATATGAAATTAGAAAAAGCATAAACTGCACTGCTGCCGCATGTAACATTTGCAAAAACACTGTCGATTTGCGATGATTTCAAATTGTTTTGTAAGCCTATAGCAAATCATCTGCCGCAATTTAGAAATAAAAACAAAAATTCCACGTGTAATGATTCAGTATTTCCTGTTCTTTGGATATATATATATATATATGTATATTTGAAAAAGTTACTCAAATTTAAATATGTTTGAAATGAGCAACTAAACTGAAGAATAGTCCTATTTTTCAAGTGAACAAACACACCAAACACAAACGCAAAAAATTAATATCGTTCCAATTAGTTGATCATATTTAAAAGTGATTAAAATTAAAGTGGTAATTTTAAAACTGAAAAGGCAAGAAAGAACATTTGCTTTTTTGACTTTTTGCTCAAATTCGTTCAGTGTAAATGAATTTTCAAACTGCTCTTCAATGAAGATAACGATGAAGTTGGGTAAAGGGTGATGCAACGAATAAATGAATAATAATAATACGTGTAATACGTGTAATAAGAAGAAACAAAAAGAAAGAAGAATAAGAAGAAGAAAATGTTTACCCTTTCCGCTGAGTGATTTTGTAAAATGCTCATCAAGCTGACCAGCTAGATCACCGTCAGTGTAGGTAAGAAGAACACAATTGGCACTCAGATACTGGACTCGTGGAAGCGGTTGCAGATCAGCAGTTGCATAATAAAGCGATGCATCAAAATGACACTTCGAGCCGACGTTGGTGTCCACTTGCATGGTAGTTTGGTGAGAGAAGAGAGAAATTTTTCAAAGCAACAGGAAAAGCATCCAATCCAACAATCCAATCATGCAACTAGTGGAGTTCGTCATCGAAGGGCACCAAAAAAAAAAAATTCTGCACCGATGCCGGCGTGGGAACGGCAAGAAAACGAAAGCCAACAACACACGGCAACAAGATCCACTACAAGCACGGTCTGAAGTGTATAATCATCATCTCAGTTTTGATTATTTGAGGTCAGCGAACGTTGAACAACGATGCAAAATTGTCGAATCTCATCTCAGTCGACACCAGTGGCCATATTTTCGTCCAATTGATTGGCACAGCCGCGCGACCATATCCATCAACGTTGAACCATATCACTTGACACAGGCGAGCAAAACGCTGCCCAGACTGATGATATTTTGCATAACTTGCTTGTCGTCAATCAACGTCTTCAACTCTTTAGACAAGACGACAGCAAAAATGCTAACAACACAACTCGCATGATGATCATGGTTCAAGTTTACACTTCGTTTGCTTCTTTACAATTTTTTCACTGCTTTGTTTCTGGTTTTTTGTTTTTTTTTAAATTACTCTGCTACATTTGATTACACATAATAAATGAATATTATTTAATTTATTTATTTACTGATCATTTCATTTTTCTTTGTTTATTAAATATTTTCCTCACAATTCAAGCAACCATTTGAGAATTGTCACTATCCAAATTAACGTCATGTGAAACCACCAAATTAACTGGAAGAAGTACCAGGTGCATCGACACTGGTTAAATAATTTTCCCACTGATTGAGACGCTTTTTCTTTTCATCTTCAGTTTCTTCCACTTTGTACTTGGTGACACCATCCCATCGATCGGCTCGTAGCTGATTCCCTTCAAATATACGCCAATCCATCATTGTTATACAATCGTCCGCTTCTGTTGGCTCAGCAAATGTTACCGCTGCCACGCCGTCTGGGTTATTCTAAATTTCATTAGAAAAAAATTACATTAATTCTATAACATGCTAAATCAATCAATATCGTACAAAAATAATTATTAAACAATACAATGCAATGCAAAAAGAAATTCCAGCAAATTGAAAAAGTGGTATACAACTATTGAAATTGATTTTTATAATCCGATATGTTGTTATTGTTTTTGTTGTTGTGAATTAAAAAAATACTGAACACAATTTTTATTTTTCTTAATTCCAATAATCACCTTCCGAATATCTCCCATCCGACCTGGATGTTCACCACCTTCAATAATAACATATATATATTGAATAGAAATGTGAATTTGTGAAAAAATTAATGCAAAAAAAAAAAAAAATTTTTTTTTTGAAAATAAAATAAACATCAATGACGATTGAAAAATCAAACAGAGCAAAGCTTTTCAAATAGACTGGCGTAAAATTTCCACCGTTGACGTCAACGTCAATCATTAAGCTGTTTTCAATCAATTTTGGTTTAGCAGAAAAATTGCAAAGCAAAAATTGCACACCGGAGCCGGCTGCAAAGAAACAAAAGTACGGAAACATCAATTACGAAACAACTCAGCCTTGCGGACAACAAACAGATTTTTCTAAAGCTGTCACAAGCGTTGCATTGATAATGCAAAAATTATGCTTTATGGAAAATGACGAAAAATGTTGGCAAAACTTTCAAAATCCTACCTACTATTAATGCTCAATGCAAACCCTGTTCAATTTTGAAACCTCATACACATACATACATCATACAATACGATTTTCTTCACTGTACCATACTTTCCACATTCTGTTTTCAAAAGTTCTTTACGATCCAAAAGAATTGCAGCATTATTCTAAATTATCAAATTTATTGATTTTAACATAACATTAAAAAAAAAGAAAAAAACAACTTACACCTATCTCCTCTAACGTGAACAAATATTTGATAATTACGGTGCAATCTGATTTCGGCCTTTCTCCACGCAAACGTTCTGGACGCCAGTCGAACAATCTACAAATAGTTGACAATTTTTTGAAAATTCAAAATCACCTTTACTAAAGTTATTCAATAAAAAATTATACTAATATTTGCATTTGAACAATAGTTTCATCTCACCTTTTAAAGTACAACACTGAATTATGCAATGAAAATTTATTTGAAATTTATATATTTATTTATTGTTGCACAATTCATTTTTAAACTGTCCACAACAAAAGTGCAGTCTAAATCAACGCTAAAAAAGCGAAATGAAAAATTTTTCAATCGCTATAATCTATTAATTTAATTTAATTTAATTTAAATTAATTCTGTGTTTTCTATGTAGTTAACAACAACAATTCTTTCTTGCAAACTGAAACGCTAATCATACAATCATTTTGTGGAATTAATTTTAAATAAACAACTATTTGTACCTGCATTCCTTTTTAATTCTACCGTAAAACAAAAGCAAACAAGTAACCGAGGAAAAACACTTGCTTACTTGTCCTGCTTTTCTTTCAGTAATTTTTTCTGTTTCACACTGAGCGATTTACGCTTTTTCGATGGATCATAACTGCCTTTCATTTCAAATCGCGCTTTTTCAACAGAAATCACATGATTTCGAATTTGATAACCATCTAAAATCTGTTTGGCTAATTCCAACGATTCTTTCTAAAATATTCTTCTGTATACTTGAAATAAATATTTAAAAAAAATACACAATAAAATACCTTTATATACGTGCAAAGACCATCACCTTTATTATCCCCTTCTTCGCTTTTGTAAAGCTTCAATTTGAGCTTATTACTAACTGGGTCACGAGCAATCAATCCGCATTTGCTCATCAAATCCTGAAAAAGGACAAAGCAAAAATAATTACATTTCAGTGAATTAGAAATCTGAATATGCACCTGAAATTCGGCCATAGACAAATCTAAAGGAAGTCCGGATACATAAACGCTCAAATTGTGCTCTTCGTCCATATCAAACCAACCTGATTCACAAAAGAAAAACTTTGACAACTAAAGTAGAATAGAAATTCCTCTTTTTCATTAAATGATTACAGAATTTTAAACATAACATTTAATACACTGTGTAAGAAGAGCTGAAAAAAAGTGACAGAAATTGAACAACAACTTCATTTGATCAGCACAAATTCTACTGATTAATTAAAAAGAAACAATTTCAAACCTCGATTCTTTTGCCTTTCCGAAATTAAACGTTTCTGTTCTTTCTTTTTCTGCTTTAAATATTCTTTGCGTTGTTTAGGATCTGTCGGTAAAAAAGGATCTTCTTTCTGCTCACTTTCTACCGCAGGCTTTTCAACTGGCGGTTTCGGAATGACAGCCGGTTGTAATGGAGTCTCACCATATGTTGCCATATAATTAGCCAAAAAAGTTTCATCCACATAAAAAATATAACAAAAAAATTCATGAAAACTATATATATGTATGTTTGTAATGTTTTCTAGTTACTTTTGGAAACCATGCCTGCTTTGTCGCATCCCATTCGTAGACGGTATTGTCAGATGCATCAAAACGAACAGTTGTCGTTTCATTTGCATTACTCGGACCAGCTATTTGTTTTGCACGCTCACGTTCCTCTTCACGCAACTGATATTCAAATTCATCCATATCCGATTCACTAGTTGTAGGCATTTCTTTTTTACTTTTTGAATTTGCATCAGTCCAGCACTGACTTTCTGAATTATACACGTAAGATAGATTCGTCATTGGATCCACGTAATGCCATATTCCATCTATCAGTTTAAAATTTTGTTCATCTTTATTACTTCCACTCTTCTCAGAAGATGATGTAGATGGTATCCACTGCTGAGTGTGATCGTCAAAAATTAATGTCTCACCCGAAGATGGTTCAGTGTAATGCCAACGACCGTTCACAAATGTCACACCGTCATCAGATTTAGAAGTTCCAGTACCAGATGCCATGCTATATAGAAAGATGAAGATTCACAAAATCATTAACGATAAAAGCACTATTTCGCTTCAGACAAATTTACAAGAATTATTCAACTATACAATTCTGAAAAAGAAAGCATACAACAAACTGTGCAGAATACAAATGACGGCTTCGACTGCATGACATATAGGCAAAAAATGAAAACTTTTTTATTTTTTAAAAATAATTTCATTAATTAATTAACTAATTAATTAATTAATTAACTGCAGTAACTGTGTTGTTCAACAGAAATTTTTTTCGTAAGTAAAGAATATCGAACTCAGAAAATGAAAAATGTAATACGGTAAACAGTGTCCAAAAATACAATTAATCATAAAATATTATTTGAAATTAGCACATTTATCAAGCTTTGAAAACACACTTACAACTTTCATTTGATCAAATCTTGTTCTTAAAAAACATCATGCACATTTGTAAAATTTATTTGCAAACGCTTCAGCTTACAGTACACAACGGGAAGATAAGTACAAATAATTGATTTACATTCAATAAACTCGAAAAGATATCTTGATATGAAATATATGATTTTCAGCTTTGAATTGTCAGAAAATTCACAAAAAATAAACAATACTTAAAAATAATTTTCAAATATACTTCTTTTTGAGAGTTTGTTTTACATTACACCGACATAACTGACCTTATTGAATAATTTTACACGCTCGCACTACAAATATCACACTTGTACTGATTTATTGCTCCATAAAAAAAGTTTCATAAAAAAAATAATAAATAATAACAATGCATTGTAATATTGCACAGATGAAGCAGTATTAACAAAGAAATTGTAAGAGAAATGGCAGTTGCAATCCTTTTTTTCTTCATTTTGTGGATGCTTTAAGAATTTGGACAGGCTGCAAAGGTCGATCATTTCCATCTGTAGAGACCATACTAATCTTCTCCAACACTTTAATTCCCTCATAAATTCGACCAAAAATAGTGTGCTTTCCGTCAAGCCACTGAGCCGGAGCAAGAGTAAAAAAAAACTGACTGCAGTTTGAGTTGGGCCCTGAATTAGCCATAGATATGATTCCAGCACCTAAAAGTTACAGATTAATCCAAATTGAAGCAACAAAAAATAACAAACCTGTATGTTTAAGACGGTCATCAATTTCATCTTCAAAAGGTGCGCCATAAACAGAAGTACCACCTCGGCCTGTCCCAGTTGGATCGCCACCTTGAACTAAAGCTTCACTTATGACGCGATGGAATATTGTTTTATCGTAATAGCCAAGATTTGCTAGTTCGACAAAATTTCTGCACGCTTTTGGCGCGTGTTCCCAATACAGCTCAACTGTGATATTTCCCATGCTGTAAGAGTGTTGTTGTAGAACAAACATTGTGCATTGAAAAAGAAAATCAAACCTCGTTTCAAGAAACACAAACGGAGGTTTCCGGTCAGAATTTAAATCAACGTCTTCAAACATTTTATCAGAAAACTTTAAAACACACGTATATTTCAATTAAATTACCGTTTCCAGCGTTTTCCACCATAAACAGAAACTGTAGTTAAAATGTGATTTTCAAGTTCATTTACATTAAAAATTAACTTTGAACAGTAATGTACAGTATTGTGTACTATAGTATATAGTAAAATAAATAGTTTTTATTTTGTTTGAAAAAAATTTTGTCATTCGATTTCGACCACATTTATAAAATGCTCCAGAAAAGAAGTCACACATTTTCATATACGTGCACCTCATCCGTTTGATGGTAATTATAAAATTCACTTTATTACCATTATTCACAGCGCTTACAATTTATTTTATTATGCAATCATCAAATAATTGGCGGAAATTTCTGCGCAGAAATGATGGAGTAAAATTTTGCAACAATGCTTGAACTATTTTCAATAACTGTACAATAATTTTCCCTCGTTAATTTTATTATCATTATGAAATAAACATTACCACTGTAGTGCTCATTTATTTGTTGATTTTAAACAGTGATTTACTACAGACTTTTTCCTTTTCATTCTCAATATTACAATGCTAATATGTGAAACAAAGCTTCAACTTGTTTTAACAACAAACAAACAAACAAACAAACAAATCAGTTCAGCCTTAGGCTTACATCTTCACGCTTAGAACGAAAATCAATAATAATGCATCTCCAAATGTGAGCATGAAATAATCCTAAAATAAATTTAAAAATTCAATCGTCACCAAGACAGTTTCGCATTCACATTCATACTCTTTTCAATACCACAGTCCATGAATGAATGAATGCATTGGCGTCATCGGAATCTCGTCAAAACACCATAAACAAATTTCTCTTTTCACGTCTTAAATATTTAAATTGTTTCCGCATCTGAAATAGAACCCTGCCAGCTATTCTTTTCTTCTGTGTAAGTTTGGTGATTTTCAGACAGACACCGGCGTGTAAAAAAAAAGAATAAAACATGTCCAGCAAAGAAGCGATTACATGAAAACTAAGGACTTAAAACACAATTATTTTAATGCTTCACTGGAAACACAACGCACAGAAACAATAAAAACTATCACAACAATACGACCAGCTCAGTGACAACAATTGAACGATGAAACCACAATTCTGCCACAAACATAACGTTCCACTGGTCACCATCATAACAGTCTGCAATAATCGCGACAGATGCGCCAAGCCAACGACACTCAATTGCGTGGCACCACCCATTCGCGCAATAACCAAGACAGCAACATTACAATACAGAGATGAAGCATCATTAAAAACTACTGACTACTACTAACTGAAACAAATCGTCATAACCACAAACCCAACACCAAACTGGGGAAGCTTACACATCGTCATGCAATGACATACTGCATATCTAATTTCAAACCATAAAAATAAGCATTGATATACAGTCATAAAAATACAAGCAATATCATCAAATGCCATGGATGAAAGTAGAATTCAATGCCATGCGGACGATATTACATACATCAATAAAAATATTACCTCGTCAAGAAAATAAATATAAAAACCAGTTGAATAAGAATAAAACCCATCAGTGTAAAAGCAAACATTTTAAAAGATGTAATTAAAATAAATCTACGCCCAAAACATGCCATTGGAAACCTTTTCCAGAATTTTCAATTTTCCTTCAACTTCTTCAAAACGCACATTTCTGTCACCTTTCTCGCGTCTGAATGAACAGCAAAATAAGTGATCATAAACATAATTTAAAAAATAAAATTCAAAAGAGAAAAAAAATTTCACATGTACATACATGGCTGCCAAGAACAATTCTTTGCCGCGTGTTGCAACGTGGTGTGCGTGATAGACCGGTGACGGGAGACTGACTGAACGACTGCATTTCTGATAAGTGTAACAAAGGGCGTATGTCAGCATCTGAATGCTATCGGCGTCAAATTTGTTATCATCGTGCAACACAATGTAGTGCGATACTCGGCTTGTGCCCTGAAATTAAAACAACACTTTCAATTTAAAATAAAGAAAAAAAATTTTCTTTTCTTCTATCCTGTTTGCGTTTACCAGCAATCCTTGATGGCCGCACAAGTAAAAGTCGTACAAAAATGGACTGACAACAGCAGTGTCAATTACTGTCCCTGGTGGTATGTTTTGTTCTTGAACATGGGTATGGACATTGATATCAGTTTTAAAAAACTTCGTATTATGACGTTTCGTCACCACAATTACAGTAAGCTTAGGATTGTAATTTTCTTTAAATTGCTTAAATGCATTTTGGAACACTTTCACTTCACTATTTACTACCTGAAAATGAAATATTTGGTATAAAAAAAATGTTTTTTTTAATAAAATAAATAATATCATTCACATACCATTTTGAACTGGGACTCGCTAACTCCATCGCGATAAACAACCAGGCGTTCCGGCAAGATCCCATTGTTCTTCTCGTATTTTTCCAAAAACCACAAAATAATTTCCTTGAAAACTACGCCATCCAACTGCTCCTGTCGACTAGATTGTAAACGACACTGCATTCGATAGTCCGATATACTTTTACCGCAATTGGCAACAACCTTCAAATTACATTTAATTATTTTTTTAATCAAACAGACAAAAACACATATTGTAATACCCCAATAACACTGGGTTCCAAATCTGCAGTCTTTTTAGTATCACTCTTTATCCCAGCATTTCCGGGATGATTGACATCTATACCCATGAACATAACCCCTGGACGCATCCATGTTCGAATTCTGGAAACATTAATCAAAATTTTAAATTCTTCTTTAATGCACATATCGCAATATTTTACTATTTAGTTATTATTCAAATTGAAACAAAAAAAAAACACTTACACATCACTTTCTTGTGATACTTCATTGTTGACGCCTCCATTTTTAGAATTCACTTTTAAAGCCAGGTTGAAATACAACGTGTCCGGATTTCTATCTCGCATTGCTTTGACCACGGTCTTTTTCAAGATGCACTGTGTGATGACACCATATTTAGTTTCACTCAAATATTTCAAAAATCCTAAATTTTTGTCTTTTACTTCATTACTGGCTTTTTATAATTAAAGTGAAACTCATTTACAAACCTCTAAACCAATCTTTGGTATTTGGCAGAATGCACAAAGCGTAGGTCACTTTGTGATCATGAACCAAGTTTTGAAGAATTGATTCCACAACGGCTGGATTTCTTTCAGCCTTATCTTTAAAAACTGACCAATTTGAACTGATTTTAATTCCACACTCCGAAGCTTTGCAAATCAAGGTCTGCAGAAATCGTCTACATATAATCAAATAGCATTCATTAAATTAAATCCATAAATAAATTATATAAAACGAACACTAATGCTTACCTCAAATCGCCAGTTCCAATATCCGAGAAGTTGATCACAGCCCAATTATCTATTTTTGCAGTATGGAAAAAATGTTTGTTGCGCATATCCCACTGACTTCGCGTAACATTCGATACATACTATAAAAATGCATTAAACTGTATTAAAAATCTCAACATTACACGATACAATGAAAAATATACCTGGTTTTTTGAATCTCTACCGTGTAATATGCTGAAAGAATCCAAAACTCGAGCCGTAACTGTCATGAACTCCTTTGTATGATAAATGCCAGTGTCTCGAGCCAATCCTTGATCTTTCAATAACCCAATATCAGAAACCTAAAAATGTAGTTATAAATTCAAAAGCAATATACAGACCAATTACTACAACTTTTTGAAGCATTTCAGTCTTTCTTTTGAAAGGTGTGATCGAGGAAAGTCTTATTATGGAGGACAGTGCATTTTCATCAAGCTTTTTATTCGGTACTTTTTGATTAGGGACAACCTCTAGAATTTCCATTGGAAAACTACACCGTCTGTTCTTGACCAATGGCAAATAAGGAAATCTATTAAATTTTACAAATAAATAAATAAATATATATATATATCATAATAAAAATTCATCCTAAACATCCTGTACCGAAGTTTTATACGATACTTCTGAAGGAAATACTTGTCAACAGAAATTTCTTCATTGAATTCGTCGCAGAAAAACCTAAAAGTTTAAATTTTTAATTTTATTCGATAAACTAGAAAATTTTCACTTTTCTTCCAGCGCATTTTTCCCAATAACATCTTCTATTTTCAAAACAAATTGCGTATTTTTTGCCTTCACTTTCAACCCTAAATTATAAAATCATCTTATTTCTAAACAAATCAAAAAAAAATTATAGAAAAAAATATATACCAATAAATTTTCTTTGCAAAGTATTTATTTCAGATGGAGCCCATCTTTTTTTCGTCTCCAGAGTTCTCGGGCCGAAGTCTTCCAATAGGTAATTCACGACATTCTGTGGGGCATAAAACGGCGCACGTTTCACTTAAAATTAAACATTAGCATAAACATGCAACAAAGTTTATTTAAAAAAAAAAGAATTAAATTTTATTACAAATAAACAAAAATAAAATTTAATTTAACATGGTCAAAAAACACTAGTATATTAAATATTCTTCGTACAACATTTTGGTAAATCAATGTTACTTTAATTAAAATATTTTGTAAATTATTAGCATACCATCAATATTCAAAGCAAGATACCAGCGATCAGGATTCAAATCTTCAGAGCCAACTATTATTCGTAAAGATTTAAAAATACCGGTGTACAACTCAAATCGTTCTCCAATTTTAAATGGTTGAAAAGACGATTTGAAAAAATTGCCATTCATAATAAATTGTGCTCTAAAATTTTAAATTCACAAATTCGATCTAAGAAAAATAAATAAAAAAACATAAATAAACTTACCCAGTTGCAATAACTGATGAAGTAATAAATTCCAATCTTCGCATTTCAGTACGCCGACTTTCAAAATTCATCGTATTAGAGCTGTTTAACAAATTTCCAATATCCATAGCAAATTGCCGTGGTAGGCCGATTTTAAACGAAACAGCAAAAGCACCAATATTCTTTGCAATCAACTAAAATCAGATATCATTTAGAAAATAATTACATCAATAAATTAATTTACAAAAATACCTCCTCTTTTGAATCGGATAAAACTGGTGTTGTACTTATCAAAGCATTCCCACCATCGTAATAATAATGGCGCATTTTTCTAAACATTTTCAAAGACTCTACTGATTTTACAACGTTATTGAATGCCTTTATCAGCAAATTTCGCTTTTCCAACGACGAATATCTAAATGTTCAATAATTTTTATTTCATAGTAATAGTAAATAAGTCAACGAAAAAATCAATAAACATCACTCTGGTATGAAAAAAAAATTTTAATTCACATTACCTATTTGTAAAATAAGTATAAAAATGAGATGCTATTTTGCGCTTCACCTCTGACAAGAACTACTTTCACATTTACAACTATAAATAATTCATTAATTTTACGTTACATCTCAGATTTATTCAGAAAATTTATTGGAAAAGAATTTTCTGAATTTTTCGTACATTCCCTTTCGTACACTGCGATATAAATTAATAAAAATAATTTCAAGATCTAAAATTTTATAGACCTCAATTACTCACTAATCGTGAATATACAAAAAAAAAGTCGATATAAAGGTATAACCAATATAAAAAAGATGTGATATATACTTTGAAATGAAACTTACGGAGGAATTTTATCTTTATCACTTTCTTTTCCTCGCAAAAAGATGCTGTATTTCACCTCATGCTCATACAAGGTTACTTTTTCGGGAAAATGCATTTTTATAAAATTCACAAACACTTTCAATTTACTGCCTTTGTCACCAACGTTCGGACGTATCGGGAATACACATTTATCCAAATTACCATCTATTAATTATTAGAAAAAAACACTGTTAATATTTCGCATAATTTCATAATAATAAATAACAAATCTTGTCAATAAAAAAAATTTTTCATA
Source organism: Trichinella papuae (assembly GCA_001447755.1). Lineage (NCBI taxonomy): Eukaryota > Metazoa > Nematoda > Enoplea > Trichinellida > Trichinellidae > Trichinella > Trichinella papuae. Next base: position 9,238 of record JYDO01000256.1, on the reverse strand, counting down.
GTCGCTACATATGAGCGCTTTTTGCATCAATATTTTCCAGATTTAGCATACCTCTATTTGCCGGTGGTAGTGATTCTGGCGCAGCTTTTTCCTAAAGAACATATTTGTAAATAAACAAACGTTAAAAGAGACAATTTACATCTATTTTAATTACTGCATTTTTATTGTTATCGGTTCCTTTTTGATTGTTATCGTCAATTTTCTTATTGTTATCTTCTCCTTCCACAACATCTACGATGGTAAATTCTTCCATTGCTATAAAAAATAAATTTTATTCGAAAAACGTACAAACAAAGTAACTTCTTTGATGTGATATGAATACAAACGTTTCCAAACAGCAACTGTGAAAACTGGTACTCTGCAGTGAAAACTTACTATCCACTGAATTATGTTTATTAACTTTATATGATAAGATTATCAATAATCAAAAATCTTACTTAAAATAATTCTGAAACAGCTACGGCTAAAAGCTATGGCTTACTGTAAAATAACTGACCGTATAAATAGTTACCTTCAAGTGTTATTATTTACTTCCATTATTTCAATTTCTTGAAATCAATTTTTAAATTCTTGTATTACCATAATTTAATATAAATATAAATAAAATCAACAAGAGTATATGAATATGAAAAATAAATTTCTTGCTCGTTACTGCTATTTTACTTCAGCTTTTAGTTCTGCCCATTTTCCAACCAAGCTTAATTCTTTCTATCCCATTGGTGGTTACCTTTCATTGGTTGGCCAAGAAATTCTGACTGTTTAAACTTATTGCAAGCAAACATCCCCCTAGCGTATTCTGATTCTTGAAACATTTTTATTGGCCCAAAGTAACATTCACGTGACCCATGCAACGCCATGCAGTTCAGAGGTCAACAAACACGCAGTTCACAAAAGCAAATTATCCATTAAGAAAAACAAGTACATTACATAAAAGACATTGGGTTGGCTATGTATTGGGCTATTTTTCCTCTAGTTTTATTTTGGATTGATTAAAGTTAGATTTTTCTTGGTTTTACAATTATTGAGTGGTTCAAACTAATCCCCCCACAGTTCATCATCTTGAAAATGCTTTTCCAGACCTCAAATTTATTCAGTTATCAAATAACGCCTAACTGCAGTAAATAGCTTCAATAATTAGTACTTTATTAATTGACAATCTTTATAGCTTTCACATATTAAAGTTAGATATTTAATATTCTCAAACTTATATTAGGGTTTATGTTAATAATTGAAATTTATTTACTTATTCTTATGAGAAAGCTTGCTCCATTGATCAATTTTTAACGTTTTTCAACGTCTAACTATGTAGTTTGTGCAAATTAAGTACCGCTTTTTTGCATGCAAACTTATGTGTGTGTTTGGACGTACGTCCCCGTTAGTGTTAAATTCATACAATCATTTAATTATATCAGTTTTAGTTGACTGGACATGGGAATAATATTTATCTTGTTCTACAGTAGTAAACTATATTTCTGATTCTGATAATCTCACAGCTGTTATGGAATTAGATAATGTTCATGCAAAATTGAAGTTTTATTCTTATATAAAGTGCATTCTACGCATGCAAATTGCTGAAAACACAAAACCATATTTACCTAATGAATGATCACTTTGGCGTTCAACAAACTTTCGGCAATAAGAATTCGCAGCAAACAGTCGCCAACGCTAAGCCGCTCGCACGTATAAATAAATGGACATGTACCACTTACAGTATCGCCTACAATATTCTTATTGACATGCAGGTTCAAGCTAAAAACAATTTTTTGATTTATTGATGTTCTGGAGTTGAACTTTCAATGTTTCAGTTATGAATGAAGATAAAATTAAAATTTCACCTAACATTTAGCATTAACATTTCATAATTAAGAATAAATGTGTCACTGCGTGCATAGTTTTATTTAAATTTTTTAAATTCACCATGAGTTGCAACATCTTTTTAAAATAATAACGTATAATTGAAATGTTAAGTTAAAATTAACGAAGGTATTATTGTGCACGTTTAGTCATTGGTTTTTTCACAAATTTACCGAAAACGCACGCAAAAAAAAATCAGGAATTTGTGGAGTAAATAATTTCAATTTTTATCAAAAATGTAGATAAAATTTACAATATAAAATTTTCAATCGTACGCATTAGATATAATCTACTTTTAAAGTGAAAATTATTAAAGCATTCTGTACTACAAAAATCTATTCAGGAACAATTGTCATTACAATTTTTTTTTTCATCAAAATATGAATTGAGAATTTTTATTTGAAAAACAATTGCATTTTGATTTTATTTTCTGATGCTTCAAAAACAGTTTAAAAAAATATAATTGACGCTCTTTCTCACAATTTGCAGTGTTTAATTATCAACTTGAAATGAACAACAACAAAATTCGTGTTAATAAAAAAAAATTCACTATTATCCTCTGTTGATTAGTATTGTAAATTGGCAACAATCTAGTAAATACAAATTGAATGGCATTTATAAGATCGTTTGATCAGTCATTGTATTAGATCGTAAGACACTGTAAATATTCTATGCACTGAAAAAGAAGAAATTGTGTTTAACCTATTTTTAATGTAATTACACGAGTTGTGTATGATGAGCAGTGTGAAATTCCGCCAAATAATTTGGCGAACGGGTCTAGCAGCGACATTTTGACCAAAAAAAAATACAGTCGTCGAAGATGATGTACAATTTGATGAAATTAATTCCAATACTTTCCACATTAAATTGATTAATTTTAAAATACAAAAAAAAAACAAAAAGATTAGGAGAAATGATAATCAAAAGAATTGGTAAAATGAAAAAGAGATTTGTTGAAAACATTCAGCGCGCAAAAATTGAATTGCAAGAGGTCTATTTTAATACTAACAATATAAAGTGTAAAGAGTACAGAAAAGCATACAAATAAAGATAATAATGAAGAAAACACGCATGTCCAGTGAAAACAATTCAAATAATCCCTTTATGTTTGCTAAATTGGTGGATTCCAATTGGTATGGCACGTGCGGTTGATTGAAGAAGAAGTGAAAAAAATTACACAATTCCATACAAACAAACCCGCCTAATATCGATGCAAAGATAAAGGAAAAATATTGTTTTTTTTTTTTAACTTTTGAAATCAAATCAAATTGTTTGTCACAAATCTGACTGAATAGTAGACCGTACCGGGTGTGGTTGAGTGGAATGCTGCTGCTGCGTAAACAGTGAACAGAGGTCTTTGATCGGCTGTCGGCAGATGACCGCTTCGTGCACGTGGTCGAGACTGTTGGATTGGTGAACCGAGAGCAGGCTCGCAGTGCCAGTGGACTGTTGGGTTTGGTTGACGAGACGTTGACGTGCTGTCACAGGCTGGTCACCGTGATCCGACGAAAGTTCGTCGACGAGAGTTTCGTTGGAGTCGGATCGGTCTTCTCGGACTGAATGTTCCAACGGCTCCAGTACGTCCGAATGGCAGACGGATCCTTCGTCGTAAACGAGCAAGTGTTCCGGCGACCAGCGGTCGACTGGTTGTCCAGAGCTCAGGTCGCTAGTGTCGCCGTCAGTAGACCAACGATCAATTGGTACCTTACTGTAGGAGGTGGTGAGCTGGTCGCGGCGAGAGTTGGTCTGCCGACGGTCGCCCGGTTGACCGGCGTACATGGCAAATATTGCGGCTGAGGAGAAGCGTTTCGGCTCGTCGGCAGCTGCGACCAGTGAAATTCCCGGCGACGGTCGACTGATCGAGCGGATAGTGGAGTTGTGTGCCTCAGGGTCGGCACGGCTCGACGTTCGAACGTTCGAACGCGCCGGCTCGTCCGGTCGAACGGCCTCCCTGCTCGAATCGGTCGGCGATCTCGTGGCTGAGCACGGCGACGGCACGGCCGGGTCGTCGATCAGCGTCTCCTTGACCGAATCGAATGCCGGCGAACCGAACTGTTCCAGCCGATCGAGCAGATCACCGAGCATTCGAGTCGTGTTCGAACTTGCAAGGCCGTCGTCCCGGGTGGCGGCTGGCTCCGGTTCGCTGAACGTGTTGATCGCCAGCTCAGGAGCGTCGCTGCGCGAACCGCTCGACTGCTGGCGCTGCTGCGTCGCGGCAGACGACAAGCCGCTGAATTGACAAGGCGAAAACGAGCGCTGGTTCGAGCTGATCGACTTCGAGCACGGTTCACAATCGGATATTGTCTCTTGTTGCGACGACGATCGACTGTGGCGCCGGTGGCGATGGTTGCCGTCGCTGCTACGGTGGCTACGGTGGCTATGGTGGCTACGGTGACCACGATGATCACGATCACGACTGCGACTACGACGATCACCAGTCGTCTGCTGCTGGGCGTTGGCTTGTCGATCGCCGGTAGTTGGTGACGGCTCGCAGTTGAGCTGCATGGGAATCTGCGGCTGGACGAAAAGTGGACCGGATTCCGAAGTGGTTGTCGTCGACGGAATCACGAACGTGTGTCTGAAACGAACGCCAGCGATTTGCTCGTTCGGCAGGCCGAGCCTGACCGACACAGTGAACGCCGGCGGTCCGCTCACGTCCGACTGAATCATCACGTTTTCGGTTGGCTGAAATTGCAATTCATAATGATAATAATTATTACAGTAGGAGTTTATTTTTTATATTGTTCTCAGAGGATAACGTTCAAAAACAGCAATGAACAGCAACAACAACAACACCGGTCGTCAGGACAACACAACCGCTACACAGTTCGCGTGCGCGCGTAGCTATAGCAACGAACGTTGCAAAATATTTGCACAACACACCACCCCACCAGACGAAGCGCAAATTCAACTGCTCCTGCCGTCGCTCGCTTACGTCACCGCCCGCCGGCCAGGCAAATCCAGTTTGCTGTCGACGAAAATAGGTCACGCAAACGCGTTCCTCTGTTTTGCTCGTTTGTGAGAAAATTTCAAATTTTCAAACTTAAAAACAAACAAAAATAGAACACCAATCAACCGGCAGTGCAGCAGTTGTTCTGCAAGTTCGTTTGTTCAACATTAAATTGTTGCGTGTTTCAGAAAACAAGCACGCGTCACTTTTCACAAAACCAGACAAAACTGGAAAACTTGCAGTTCAGTGCGGAAACCAACAACGTCTTACTGTATGCACTTTATTCCATTTAACTACAGTAATTCAGATTTGGATAATTTGTGTCATAAAATTTCCAATTCAAACAATTTCAAATTAATATTTGCACAAATATATAGTAAAATTTATTATCAACATATGATATAGTTGTTAATTTTAAAAGTTTTACTGACAACAAAGACAAACACGTGCAAAAGAGCGTAGGAGATACTACGCTAACCAATGCCATAATCTAGCACTTGTGGAAGAAGACGCGGAGTCGGAACAATGAGCACCAGCTCGTAGATGCTGCAGATTAGTCATTATAAACTGTTTGATACTTGATCATCAGAAGGAATACGGTGATTGGATGGCGTGAAAAGCAGAAGCTGGTGGTTCAGGGTGTTATGTTCGTTTAATAGTCGGCTGTGATTTGGTTTATCACAGCGATTATCGTCACTGCATTCTAATAAGCACTTTAATCGATTGCATTGCAGTCGATTCTTTTTATTATCCTCAATGTCTTCATGGAAACGCGAAAAAAGTCGAAAGGTCAACACAGATTGTAGCGACCAGAAAGATTATCCTGAAATTGTGCAGTATCCGACAGCCAACACAGAAAACACGTGGTTCCCTACCCACATGGTGCTCCTCCGGTTCAAGATGATGCTGTTCAGCCTTTGCAACGCCCCGGCTGTATTCCAGCTAATGATAACAACGACGATGAGGGGTTGACAAGGAAAACTTGCCTCATCGATTTGAATCATGCTATCATTGTCCTCATAAAGACAGAATAAGAGAACCTGGAATGGCTCGCAGATCTGCTGCATTGTCTGCAGTCCAAGCCGCTGAGAATATCACCAGATAAGTAAATAAAAATACCCAAGATGGCACAATACTTGGGGGATACGTTGCATAATAAAGGCAACAGTATAGAAACAGGAAAACAACTCCTGTCTAGAAGTCCCCTGCACTTCGATGTGTAAAAGTCTGTCGGTTCCTAGATCTTACGCCATACCTTCCATGATATTTCACTAACATTTCCGTCATAGTGAGCCCGCTACTTGCCATCATGATATGGAGAGATCAGCAGAAGAACTAGAAAATCAAGCCGGAAGAAACCTTCTCTATGTTAAAGTGCTCACTGACCAGTCCGCTGATCTTGGCTATCTGATTTTAGCCGCTCCTAGTGGTTGACTGCGACGCTGATGCGGATGCTGCTGAAGCGGTTTGGTGACAGCAGGAGCAGCCTGGTGCTCCAGCGGTAATCGCGTTCACTCACCGCTCATTCTCTCTGCCTCAGATGTGGTATTGTGTCACGCGGTGAGAAATTGTGGCTTTTTTCTGGGCAGTCCAGCATTTCTGATCATAATTGTACGTTATGAAGTTAGCGGTCTGAACGGACCGTCACTTTCAGTGGTGGTTTCAGAGATTCTGGGAATCAGATTGGTTGTAGTCTGCTTGTTGGAACGGATGACTGACCGTGACTTCAAAGTGGTTCACTGATCTGCTTGAAGACACCTTTACGTAGATGTGCTGTATCAACGCAGTAGCCAGCAGTGTGGAGCGTCGCATTCATGCTCAGATGGCGGCGTGGCCACCATGGTTTGGTATTCCCTGTCATTCGATTTCAACAGCTGCATGAATGTGATCCATAACTGGTTGAAGATGGGAAAGTGACTGCGATCTAAAGCTGGGTTACGAATTATCCAGTAGTTCAGCTACATGAGGAACGGCAAATGGCGTAGTAGAATACATGAACCCTGAACAAAGGAATTCTCTACTATGTTTGAGAAATGCGGAAAAACGCCTTGAAGAAGCTACTGTTGTCTATAATTTGACAGAGAATACCTGAAGTCATAGAAGCCAAACTGGGCGTTGTGGTTGTTTCTAACCCACGGTGTGGTTGATCACTGTGATTGTTAACAACATGTCTAAATAAACTGTTTAATTGATTCCTTTGTTGTTGTTTCTGTTTATTACCCGTAACATCTGCTTCAAAATGTTGAAAAAGCTAAAAATGTAAATAGAAATTGGGCTTCACAGGGAATAGCCCGTGGGTGAATCAGTACTTGTTAAGCTTTTAAGAAACTACGTTGCAGAAACATCATTTTATTCAATAATATTCAATTTTTAAATTTTCTGTTGTAATTGCAGTTGAACAAGCAGGACATTTTTAAATCGACTTGCTGCATTCTTCTTGAAAATTCAAACACCTTTTAACCCTTTAGAGCATGTTTAAGTATTTTAAGCTTTTTCATTTCTTGCTTGCTATTTCATGAACCTCTCACAGTTTTTGTATTTCACAAAAAAGCAGTGAAATAATTTCATTCTCTTTTCTAAATCAATTTCAAATTCACATTTTCTAACAGTGTTAAATACTTTTTTATTTTGCAGATTTTATCTCTCTAGAATTTCGTATAAAATTTCTGCTAAATATAACAGCTTTAAACATAAAGGATTTGAAAACTATGCAAAACTTTTATGACCTAGCAGAAGTCACAACTTGCATTTAAATTAAAAATATTAAACTTAATAATATATGCTTGATTGTTAATAGTATGCTTTCTGTAACCACATGCTGTTTTCTTAATTAAACGTTTAAAAATGCACACGTAAATTAAATGTGACGTAGGCAGTGATTGCAAACACTATACTGTAGAAAATAATGAAGGTGCAAAACATAAAGTTACGGTACATCATTTTTATCTTAAAATAAAAAATAAAATTCTAGAATCAGCAAAACAGTATATGAAAGATTATTTGAAACGTAAACGTGAACACTTGTTTTGATGCAGAAGAATTGAAGTTACCTACATTTCATTAACAGTAAGTTATTTATTGAAGGGAAACAGACGGCCACGTCATCAGTAAATAGCGGTACTTAATCTTAAACAGCGCTCATTCCAGGTATTAAAGAGAAAGAGAAAAAGAGCCGTTTCAGAAAGAATAGCTGTCAGAACATCAGTAGAAGGGAGAAGTTTGATACTTGATTATCAGAAAGGATACTGTGCTGGATGGGTAGAGTTCAGTGCGTTGGCTGGTTAATTGTGTGTTATTTACCTGGTTGTCGACTGTGGTGTGGTTTATCACAGTGATTATCATGAGAATGTTCTAATCAACGCTTTAATTGATTGCGTTATCTGTGCGTCTCTTTATAATCCTGAATGCTTTCGAAGAAAGGCGAAAGAGGTTGAAACGTTATCACAGATTCTGTCGATCAGGAGAATATTCTCGATGTGGCGGCGCATCCGCTAACCATGTCTGAAAGCACGTTACAAAGTTGGAGAATCGTCACTGGTTGAGTCACGCCGCTACTCCGCTTTCCTGTCTCAAGCGTTTTTCCCGCAAATGTATGCAAGTTTTGATCGCTCAGTTAGGGAACTTCTTTTGACTAAAAGGAGTCTCACTGCCATTATTGGCCATGGTCGTCATCCGTCATCCGTGGTACTTGTGCGCAAAATGTCCGGCAAGCTTCTTTGGCCATTTTCACTGATTGGAAGCTGTGAGTCAGATTGACGCAAGGCCAATTCTTCGCAGCAAAGAAAACTTGCACCTGATAGCGTTATCGACGTTGTTCAGCACACGTGGCCTACGGTTTAGATGCTGTCAATTGTGAATTCTAAGGATGCATCGTGATATGGCGGCCATCTCTACCCACCTGGTACTCTTCTGATTTAAAATGATGCCGTTCAGCCTTGGCAGCGCCCCGGCTGTATTCCAGCTAATGATAACAACGGCGATGAGGGGTTGACAAGGAAAACTTGCCTCATCTTTTTGAATCATGCTATCATCGTCCTCATAAAGACAGAATAAGAGAACCTGGAATGGCTCGTAGATGTGCTGCATTGTCTGCAGTCCAGGATGCTGAGAATCTTACCGGATAAGTAAAGACAAATACCCAAGATGGCACAATACTTGGGGGATACGTTGCATAATAAAGGCAACAGAACAGGAGCTGAAAAAACAGCTCCTGTCTAGAAGACGCCTGGACTTCGATGTGCAAAAGTCTGTCGGTTCCTAGATCTTACGCCATATCTTCCATGATATTTCACTAACATTGAGGTCATAGTGAGCCCGCTACTTGCGATCATGATATGGAGAGATCAGCAGTAGAACTAGAAAATCAAGCCGGAAGAAACCTTCTCTATGTTAAAGTGCTCACTGACCAGTCCGCTGATCTTGGCTATCTGATTT
>JYDO01000255.1:0-31636 GCA_001447755.1 Trichinella papuae | reverse complement strand
CTAGGCATCTTAGGAGCTGCATAACATAAGTGCATGAGCTCGGGAAGTACTTCACATTACAGCAGAAATGAACTTTCGAATTTCGAACACCTGCAAGACTAAAAATGCTAACTTCTCACGCCCTTCCCCTCCCTGGAACCTTCATACGCCCCCCTGGTTGAGAAACACTGTTTTAAATGAATCATATTTCTTATACATTATTAATCAATGAAGCTGTGTCAATAAGAAGTTTTAATATCAAGTAATCAAATAAATAATAATCAGGAACAATATTCTTGGAATGCGCAGTTTTTTACAGCTGATAAGATCAGGACTTTTAATATGAAAATTATCATATGTTTTCTCAATGTTTACTTATTCAACTTACACATTTTATGTTATTATTATTAAAATTACAGCAGACAAGTTTTCAGATGTTTTCCAATCGTCTTTGATCAGTACAAGTCATTTTGACAAAAAAATCTCAAAAATCCAAATCTCATAAGATTTAGCATTTGTTGTTTTGGAGTGAGGGTGGTCAAAAGCTTTATAAGTAAATTTTACATTCACTGGTGGATATTGGTGCAGTCTGCTGCAAAGTCTTATTGAAACTTACAAAGTACTTGTGAAATAAATCGCTTCTAAAGTTCGCTATCTTAATGCACAGGATGCGTGAAGTTATGTCGAACCAGGGTGTTGGTGTGTTGTTTTCCTAGTTATCAAATGAATGTCAATCGTTGTGCTCGTGAGTGTGAAACTGAGCTGTCAAAAAGAGAAGTAGTTTAATGTTGAGCTTTCGCAGTGTTCCGTTTGATGGGACAACGTCGCGTGCATAAGTCGATCATTTCAAAAAGTTACTTTAAAACAGATTTAAATGCTAATTATACGATTAATTTATTTATTTTCCTTTAGTTTTTCATTTTCTGCATAAAGTAGAAATTTGTTACAAACAGAGCTGCTATTAATAATAATACCTGATTTTTTATCGTATACAATGTCAGTTTTTGTTTCATTGAAAACTGAATAATTTCATAAAATAAAGTGTTCATCATCATCTTTTTCTTTCGTTTTAGTTTGTGGCTTCATAAGTTTCTTTTCACTTCTGTTCACAAAGATTAAAAGTTGCTCTACAAACACAATTTGAATGAATGTATCCGATGAAAATCACATTAAGATGCAAATAATAATAAATAATTTCACAGTTTATTTCCAATTCATGTGAGGATGTACAAGATTTATTCGAATCTTTTGAGACACACGTATTCAAGTTTATTGAAACAACGTCCCGTTTTTCAAATAAATGTAATAAATTATAACATTTTCATATTGATAAGCGCAAACAGTAGTAAGAAACACCAACATAAATAAATTGCAAATAATATCTGATCGTTGATTTGTTCTGAAATTTGACAAAACTATACTTTTGCATCTTTAAGATTTATGAAGTTAAAAATGCCAGACTGCATCAGATATGCAATCAGCAGTTATGATTTTGAATGAGTCTCATTTCTAAACCAATATTTAGCTTGCTTACTAGCTGCATTAGCTTGTTTCATCATCACACTGTAGAAACTGTTTTCTTGATTAGTTTAACTTTAGACAACATCATCAAAGTGTGATGAAAGAGTTCCTATTTAATAACTGTTATTAATTGGCACAATCTATTGATTATGTCAAAGATTTTTTTTCACAATTGATTAATACTGAATAGAATAAAAAATAAAAAATCAAATAATTATAAATAGTAATAAAAATTATTCAAACTTACCTTTAGATATGAAAAATTTTGCAATAGGAAATGGTAACCGGAAACTGCATGATTTGAGCATTTCAAAGCTGCTGAAATGCTGCCAACAGTTGTGGCATCTGCAGTTCAAACGTAATTTATATGCACAATTATTGATAAGAACGCTACACAACATATGCAAATATAAAATAGCAATGTTATAAGGTAGACGAGATATGGATAAAATAAATCAAAACAATGGATGCTGAGCTTTTTTGCATTTTCAACAAATCCGGACTGTAAACTATATGGATCATTTTAATGTTCACGTAGCATAGCAAACAAACCTTTACAATTCAGTGCCACAGTACCGAATAATTTGCAATGTGACTTCGCCCTGCACATGAGTGAGCAAACCAGCAAATCAACCACCAGTGGAATACCAACAAACGAACGTTTCCAATTCCAGTTGTAATGAAATAATTTCATTATTTATAATAATGCCAAAACATTATTAGTATTGCCATTTATTTTTTATTTTTAATAAATTTGTTTGAATACAACATCTTTAAAAAAGAATTATTTATGAAAAAATGAATTTCATAATCAAAATCATAATTTAAATTTGACACGCGACACAAAAACAAAAATATTACATTTAATTATTAACCTGTAGGATCAATCTTTTAATTAAAATTGGTCAATTAATATTTACAACAATACAAACAAATTTATCTCTAAATGATGGGTAGTTGACTATTTTTGTAAGTTGCATTTTATTTTCAAATTACATCAAAATATTGCTGAACATAGATATTGAATTTATAATCATTGAGCATGATTATATTATGCATGCATTGTAAAGAATAGATCTGTTTTGTGCAAAATTTCATGTTTATGTTTAACTGCAGTTTGTTAAGGTATTTTAATTTTTAAAAAGAAAACAAATATGCTATAAACTAATTATTATTAAAACTAAAATACTTTAAGTATGGAAATAAGTTTCTGCTAGAAGTTGAATTTTACATATCTCAAATTTGGTTGAGATGCTATAAGAATTTATTATTCTGAAGGAAATTTAATTCAGCGTTGAGTTCTAGCCACGAACGCTACGCGCGTACTATGCAAATCAGCGTTGCTTAAAACTCGTTTCGTTGGTAACACCTCTTATTCATTAAAGGTATAACTACTCCAACCGTATTATATTTTATTAATTTTTTGAAAATCAAAATCACTTGATATTCTTGCATCGATTATGAGTAAAAAGTATATTATTTTCTTGATAACGAAAATCGACTATATGAAATGAAATTCAATTGTTGTAAATTAATTTCATGCATAGTATGGAGTGTCGTCAGAGAAAATAGAAGAGTTAAGGTGAGCTAAAAAAGTATGGAATAATATTTGAATAAAATGTATTTCTTCATTTTCATGTTGCTAATTTCATAATATAGTCGGAGTATGATCTAATATAGAGAGAACAATATTTTCCTTGTGTGATGATTTTTCCTCACATAATTTTTTCTAAATTTAAAACAACACATTAGTTAGCAGCATGTTTATTAATTTTGTTTTCAAACATTTCGACTTTGTAGTTTTAATATTTCACACTTTTTTTTCATAAAAAGCTTTTATCAAAAATGAAACTGTGCTTTTCATGATATTATTTATTTCAAATATGAAAGAACATAATTGTAATATATGTAAATGGTAATTATTTAAATAAAAAAATTATAAAATTCTAAACAAATGTATCAAAAATAAAAAAATTAATGACAACAATAATTTGTAATCTCAATTATAAATATAAGAAAAATTTTATTGCAATCGGTGGTGGAGACGTCCGCTTGTTCGTATTCCACTGTTGGTTGATCTGTTGATTCGAGTATCTCTATCGAATCAACGAATAAAAATAAACTGGAGTAAAAAAAAGAAAAATAAACACAAGGCCACAAGCCAATCATCACAAGCCAAACAATCACCAACAATGGAAACCATCAGTACTGAAGAGCAACGGGCACTCTACCCTTTTCAACTTTTCAAATAAACTTTATACAGAAATTAGCAAAAATAATATATATAAATATTAAAATGAAATATTTTTATTTTCATGCTGCACGTCAATTTAAATTTTGATCGTAAAATTAATCTTTCGAGAAATATTTCGTTTTTTAATATGCTGTATTCATACAAATTTATTAAAAATGAAAAGTAAATTGAAATTATGATAATATTTCATTATTGTCATTAATATAAAAATTATTTCATTATAACTGGCAGTGGAAACGTCCGCTTGTTCGTATTCCACTGTTGGTTGGTCTGTTGATTTGTGCACTCTTACAAAGTGTACAGAGCAACTAGAACAGAGATTTCTGCCTGAAATAATCACATTATGTTTTTTTGCTGCATGTATAAGTGAATAAGGCATCCAAATAAAAGTAATCCTCTGCAAATAAAATTCAACATCCAAGCAAAATTTTCATAGAGAAAGTTGTTTAACTTTATTATCACTTTGCAATACAATTTTTTTAATTTTACATCATCAGAGAGATTAAGCAAATTACATTTTTTGTCTGGTTAATTTTTGTTAGTCAACGCGCGAAGCCAGTGTGTTTACATTTTGGTGAAAAGCTTTTTGCGATGAGTTCCATTTTTGTAGGTTGTTTTTGAATATTTAAATTTCAAATTTAATCATGCAAAGATGTTTTGCCTAAGTCAGTGGTCCTCAAAGTGTGGGTCACGTAAAATATTAAAATACAACGGTAGTCTTTATGTTCATCAAAAGTTGAACGAGTTAGTGATGAGATGAGAGTTTTATTCATCGAAATTTGTTGGGTGAACAATTAAACTTTGATTCAGTTACTGATGACCTGCGAATCACTATTTCTGTACATTTTCATACAGCACGCCGATGTTGTCGATGCTGACATATCCACGAAGGCAGACAAATAATTAATAAATTTGTCTGAAGATTTTTTGTTTAAAGTAAGTTTTGATCACAAAAGATTAATACAGTTTTGGCTATTAGTTTGAAACGCATATCCAATTCTTTCCACCGCAGCATTAAATGTGGTTTAATTTTACTGCTTCGTAGATGTTTGAAATTGGAATTTCAGAAATGATTAGAATTAAAAGCAAATTTCGAAATAAGCTACAATTATCCAGCAATTTGCATCTAAAACGAATACTTGTTGCTGTGGACGTCAAGGAAGTCATCAGTCAAAACAGAAAACAAACCCATTGTTTGTCTACACCTCATTATGCATTTGACTAATAAACGTATACATTATAATTAGGTGTATTCATTAAAAAATTTTAAAGTATTAAACTCGTATTTTTTTTTATTTAACCCCCTTGCTTTTTAAAATATGCATTGCAAGCCGGTGGGTCACAAAACATTATCGTTTTCGACATTGGGTCACAGCCCAGAAAAGTTTGAGAGCCACTGCTCTAGTTACTCAACTGCATGTTTTCACCTCCTTAGCTATGTTTGTTGCATTTTATGCATTTTATCCAACAGTTATAATAAAATTCTCCTTGAAAGCAAGCAATCCTACTTGCTGCTCATCTACTTCAGAATTTTCAGCACAATGATAACCAAATGTTAAACAATCGAGATCAAAAAGGATCGCTTATGATTTAGCTCATCTGTTGCATTTTGAAATCATTTTATCAAACAAAACAGAAAGCAAAGAAAGTTTATAATTCAGCTACAGTTCCTCCATCATGCGTATATGTGTTCCTTATCTTGCTCTAGCATCGTATATGCTCTGCTAAAATATGATCATTGATAATTATCGTCGTCGGCAGGGATGAAGCATAAATTGGTCTTCCACTTGCTGTCGAAGCTTTCATTACCATTGTTGAGCGTGAACAATAATTGCGCTCTATCAGAGGGTTCACTGCCTGGGTCAGACAACGAGGTAATGTGATAAAACGTCTACGGCGTTGTAAAAATTCCGGACCAACTATGGCATTGCTGGGATTCTGCTGAAGTTTCTGCTTTGTGTATTTAAATGGTATCAAAACTGCAATGCCAGTGGAATTGGAACTTAACAATATTAACACTTATATTCTTCTCCACTTTTGGGTATCATTGGACTGCATAATTAACGCAAATTAAATGAATTAATATGTATATATTAGCACAGTGATTCCTAAGTTCTGTGGACTGCGAACCACTTTTTAAACAGCAAGTTATCACGGCCGACCTAGCTTCAATAAATATGAAGGGCAGATTAGCTTAGATCATTTCGGTGTCATCAAATAAAAATTATGAACAAAATTTTATTAATATATTATTATTATTCACTTCCGTTTTCAAAATCAAACATTTCATGGAATGCCACCCTCATTATCATCTTTATTATTCATTGAGCTTTTCACTGATACCAAAGGTTTGGCTATTTGAATTTACTTTCGCTAAGTAACAATTGTGATATGCACTTCTGCATAATAAGCTTTAAGTGTAGTAGGCGGCGGTAAAAATTAATTACAACCGGAACGGCATTAAATATATTTACAATTCATGGCAAATTAATGGGCTCATCCATGGTATTTAATCGAATAGTTAGAGGTATCGTCCTAATAGTTCAGTGAAATTGATTCCGTGCTTCTCTAAAAATGCTTTGTTGATAAGTGAAAATAATAGTGTGCCAATTAACATTGAACATGAATTAACATGAATAAAATTAACGTTTATTAATTAGAACATTTTTCTCAAAAATTTCATAATTTCGTGGGCTGTTTTGCGAAAATGAGCAGAAAACGTTTTTTCAAAATTTCGACATTTTCTGATAGTTCGACATTCACATTGATATATGATTCTGTTATTCATCAGAAAATTCCCAGCGGTTGTGGAATAAATGGCCTCTGAAGTTGGCGCATTGCCTATCTTAATGCATAGGGAAGATGCCCACTTCTTTGAGAATATGTCGAGAAATCCGCAACCAGGATCGGTGCTGATAAGTTCTTTATAGTTCTCTAATCGTTTAAAATCAGTTAAGGCCATTTTTTGGGAAAAATATTTTTTTTCGAAAATTTTGAAATTTCGTGAGCTATAGACTTGGCTGTTTTGCTAAAAACGGTGAAAAGCTTTTTTTGAAATTTCTACTTTTTTTTAGTCTTAGGCGTTCACATTGATTAGGAGATCATGTTATGCAGAGTTTCATCGGAAACTGCCAAGTAGTTGTGAAATAAAGGGCCTCTAAATTTGGCGCATTGCTTCTCATACGTAATAAGTAGCCTAAACACGTGTTTATTGCTTGCTTGAAAGAAGCCTCATGCAAATTTTTACTTGTTTACTCTTCTTCCACTCATGTTTATTCAGTTGCTATGATTGTTGGTGAATGGTGTGGGCTGTGTGTATAATGGCATTTTCTCTACTGTAACTGATGATGAATTGAATAACAAAAGAGTTTACTGTTAACTTATTACTTGGACTTCTTCTTTTATTTAATTCAGCTACATTTATAGAAAATCCTGAATAGATGATGGACCTGAACAAAGAGAAGTGGTCGCTAGTTTAGTGAATATATTTTTTCTAGTTTGGATGATATTTATCTGATGTCAGATGATCTTGCCTGTCCAAGCTCCTCTTGACAAGCCTTAGCATGAAGAGTACGTTGCTTTTAATCAATTCGATTTTTTGAGGACAGGAACGTGTCGATTGAAAATGCCTAATGGACATTGATGTTTATCTTCATATTAACTTCTGCAGGAATTCACGTCGATCTCTTGCTGATATAGATATGAGAATGCATTCTAATGTAATGAAGCATAGATTGGTATCCAATGCAAAGACGAAGAACGTTGTTTTTGCATGGTAATGTTCTCTATTAAACACTGATGATGCAAAAGCAATTGCTGTGATCAAGAAACTGATTCATTTGGCGTGGCACATTTCTGCAGTTTTGGAATTATAATACACAAACAATAATCAATTATAGTAAATAATAAATATTCATACTAAACAATTAATTCTTATAAAACCTTAATTTGCATTATTTCTAAAATAATAATTTCGTTTAGCTGATAATCAGTTTTTGAACTAAAAGGCAATGCAATCAACAGTTATTAAGGCTTTAATATAAATAGTTAATATAATGGGTGCCCACTTAATCATGGGCAGATCGAGTTGAATGATCTGCGGAAGTGCTCATTTTCCAGTAAAAATAAGCATAGCAGACACAAGGCTTCGAAGTTGAGAAGCTGACCAATGGTTCCGGATAGTACCAGTATGGTCGAGAAGATTGCGGAACACAATGGTCGAGGGTACCCTTATTGAATCAAAAATCTTATAAATCCACAAAAAACACCTTAAAAACAACATGAAAAACAAAAAACAAAAAAAATGAAAAAAACGATATAAAAAACAAGAAAGAAACACTCTAAACATTAGACGTAAGACAACATAAGACTTAGTGCAAAATTGACTTTAGCGCTAAAGCAAGGGAAATGCAGACATTTAACCACTTAATTGGGCTGGCAGAACGCAACATCTACTTAGAGCTGACAGCAGTGCGAAAACACTAACTTTGTTTTTTTACTTCATTTTTTATTCTTGTTTTTTTAAACTTTTTATTTCATTTTATTTCTATATTTTTTAATTATTTGCTATTCATGAAATGGCCAGGTAAATTTTGGCCAATTTGGCGCCAGGTAAATTGTACTTGCAACACGCTTTTTAATACAGAATCCATTTCCCGCCAAACATTTTCCCAAAATTTTGTGGTCCAATTGACCAGAGTCCACAAAATGTGCAGAAAAATTTTGAGCGTTTGACCTAGATTTTAGGCTATTTTCGGTCAAACTTTTTTCATTCTGTATGAATATTTAATTAATAAAATTCAGGTAGAATGTGAAGATGCTCTAGTTAATAAAAAGCNATCAAACAAAACAGAAAGCAAAGAAAGTTTATAATTCAGCTACAGTTCCTCCATCATGCGTATATGTGTCCCTTATCTTGCTCTAGCATCGTATATGCTCTGCTAAAATATGATCATTGATAATTATCGTCGTCGGCAGGGATGAAGCATAAATTGGTCTTCCACTTGCTGTCGAAGCTTACATTACCATTGTTGAGCGTGAACAATAATTGCGCTCTATCAGAGGGTTCACTGCATGGGTCAGACAAAGAGGTAATGTGATAAAACGTCTACGGCGTTGTAAAAATTTTGGACCAACTATGGCATTGTTGGGATTCTGCTGAAATTTCTGCTTTGTGTATTTAAATGGTATCAAAACTGCAATGCCAGTGCAATTGGAACTTTACAATATTAACAGTTATATTCTTCTCCACTGTTGGGTATCATTGGACTGCATAATTAACGCAAATTAAATGAATTAAATTAAAATCAATTAAGGCCACTTTGGGGGAAAAACGTTTTTCTCAAAAATTTCGAAATTTCGTGAGCTATACACTTGGCTGTTTTGCTAAAAATGGCGAAAAGCTTTTTTTGAAATTTCTACATTTTTAATCTTAGGCGTTCACACTGATTAGGAGGTCATGTTATGCAGAGTTTCATCAGAATCTGCCAAGTAGTTGTGAAATAAAGGGCCTCTAAATTTGGCGCATTGCTTGTTTAGACTGTTTTGCAACAGACTGCAACAGACTATTATGCACAAAAACGTTTCTGTTATTCGATATAAGCGCTTCAGAACTAAGCAAATATATAATATACAAATTTTCATTTTACAACAACAAACAAATCTGAACTTTATTACAGTATATACCATGGTAAAGATGGGCAGTACAATAATAACGTATAAATATGGAAGAAGTCCATTTCTTAATTTGGCGACATTGTACCACGACAACCAACTAATCTTTATATTAAAAAAATGAATTGCCTGTAATATCATAATAATAATGCAAGACATTAAGACATTGTTTGTATCTTTGTTCACAGCTAGTATTTATCATTATGATTTGTGCACTTGAGCGTAAAGCACTTCCCTTTGTGTATTAGCTTATGTTGCTTTTCATCATTATTTATTCCCATCGTTCAAAAGGACATCTCAAACCTAAAACAACACCTCAAACTTCTCTTCATTGCTTGTTTTACCAGAGAAATGTTCACGCATATCATAAAAAGAAAAAGCAAATGTACAATCATCACTAATTTTAGTTTAGACTGTTGTAATAAAAGCTGAAATTATATTTTGCTTAATAACTTTTGAAAAATAATATCTATCCCGTATCGGGAGTTTTTTCAAATGCAAAACTAATTGAAAAGTTCAATTTTGAATTTTACGAATGTCACATAAGTGTACAGTCGAACTTGGTTAACTGCACATTGGATGAGTGCATATTTCCCTTAAGTGCACAAGATTTTGGTATAACAAAATTTCCTGTACTTAATTATACGGTAAAATAATGGATAAGTGCACAACTTGGTGAAGTGCATTATTTTGCTGAGGTCCACGGGATTTACTGTTCGCAATATATAGTCCTTAAGTGCACAGTAGGCGCGTTCCCAGTAGCTTTACGTTTATCATCAGCTATGACAACTGTTGATACTCAGCAAAGTTTATTGTTCTCTATATCAGAATAAGCAGACATATCACAGACAACGTGAACTAGCCCAAAGTTAAAACAGCTACTGCTTTCCAAGGAAGTTAATCACAAGGAAGTTGTCGCAGATCTAGTGACAATTTGGTCATATTTTCACGAAAACAGCATAAATCAGACAAACTCCAACCGAATTGAAGATCACCTAGTAACGCTGGTACCACAAAATATAATTCAAACCTACATTTCCGACAATTTTACTTAAAATAAATGGACATTTTTTTACAACAAACCTATTTGTAAATGTGAAATTATTGCTCCTTTCAATTACTCTGCATAATTTTCAACTTTGGATAAGTGCACGAAAATTCTTCCCAAATTCCATGTGCACTTAACCAAGTTCGACTGTATTATTATTATTATTTTAATTAATAATTGTAATAAATATATGATTGAACAGAAATTGACAGCTTTTCATTGGAACTTGCAAATTACTTTTTCTACTGTAAAGATTTTCTAGAAACTTCGATTTCAGTTGTTTCTCAAACTGGTTTGTCATTGGTCAGACAAATTCTGCCAAGTCAGTCCGCTCATTCTTACTCAGCCTGTGCTGCTTGTTATGTATGAATATGTTGTTTGTATTTCACACTGACTCATGTAAAGGCAAATTCAGAAAAGAAAATTACTTCAGATTTCAAGTATAATTCGTCTAATTGATTTGGTAATTTCAACGAATAAAATTCACTTAATTTTGAAATAAACAGTTTTGTTAGTGAGGTGATTGCATTGTCCAACAAAAGTGTAGTAGAATAGCGGTTCATTTTTTCATTCACCATTTCCAATTTGCATATTGTTTTTATCATCATCAATCAGTTTGATGCGCATAATTCAGTTCATATTTTGTGATAATGGGATGTAATGTGAAAAGTTTGACTTTTGAAACGTAACGTTGTTGAACATTGTTTGCTTGAAATTTCAATTTCATTTACCCATCTTGTTTTTCAACGGTTATTTATTATATGCGGTTGCTTCTTTTGTCAGTTTATTTTACTTTTCTTTTCTTTTTCCATTTTTTTTGAGTTTTAATTTTATTTTTGAAATTTCAATTTCTTCTTCCAATCGCTTGTTCTCAGGCTGATGTTCCCAGTTCAAGATTGCATCAACTATAGTTAGTAACTTGCCAATTGTATTTTCAACATGTTTCATATATTTGTTGTAACTTTAAATTTTCAATTTTTTTTAGACTCATGGTTGCAACAGCGCTTTTCTTATTGTTCAACAGTGAGAACAAACAACACATGGCAGTTCAACAATATGCAATGAATGATTTCACTGCGTGGGCTAAGTTGAGCTCGGTTATTTTTCATTTTTTAGCAGTGAAAAGACAAAAAATTGTTTTGACTGTGAATACAAAAAGCACAGTGTTGCAATTTTTGCCATTTGCTCGTCAGAAATTGAACTGATCTTGCAGCAAGATAATACGCGTTTGATCATTTGATATGCAATGCTTGGAGGAAGAAGAAGAAAAATATAGTCTTCAACAGGCTAACAATAGCAACGTCTAGATTGGAATTATAACAGTGGCTATTTTTGCTTGTTTTGCTCATTTCTTCGTTGCTAGGGTAGATGTTGCTACGAGTAGTTGCTGTGCAGAAGACTGGATATCCTATTTTTCTTCCTTGTGCAATTATGAAAGCAAGTAAACAAGATCGCTTTAGCTGCAGGCTAGCGACCTCTAGTGCCAAGCCCAGTGCAGTCAGTAGCTTATATTATTCGTCTAGGAAAGCAAAACCAGTCCGTAGACCCCTGAATTTCCGCCTAGTTATGCTAAACACTGTCTGGAATTTTTCCTCACTGGTCAATTTAATATATATATATGTGGTGTTGTTGGTAAATTGAAAATTGCATACGACAAAGCCGAGAACAGTTGCCAACGTACAACACTGGCTGCAGTGCTTATAAAAAATGGCCAGAAGAAATTGCTGTGAATTGTGTTGTTGTAAAATTTGTTTTCAATTTTAAGCGTCGTTGTTTTCGTCTGGCTTTGTTTGACTTTAAAATTTTGTCTGGAACGGTTGCTATGGAAACGTTGACTGGTTTTGAATGCCATCAATTTATTCAAGCCTTCAGTTGGGCTACTTGTCGTCGTATAGTTGGCCTGCTAATAGTCATAACAGAGAAGAAACATAAACCGTTACAACTATACATCCGTTTACATCTATATATACATATCCAAAATATGCCTTGAAATTTACAATTTGTCTCGTTGTATCCAATGACATTATTATCCGAAACATGAAGATGCGTCGTGCCGATTTATCGCTTTTTGCAAGTAATAATATTTTTGAAAAGTTGTTGTCCTTTACAAAAAGGATGCAAAACAGAGTTTCATTTCTTGTGATCAATGACATTTGTAAGCTTGGCTTTGGAACTGAGAAGGGAAAGTACCGCTTTCCCGACCAGAAAAAAGTGTTACGAAAAGGCGGCAAAGAGTTCAGAGCAACTGAATCAATTTACGTTTTCCAGAGATGCAATTAATTAGAGAAATTTTGACGAACAGTCAAATACTGAAACGCGTGTTACGTCCAGGCAGCTAAATACCGACGAAAGCGCGTATACTTTATTTTATACGCGATTTTCATTTTGGAATATCTTGAAAGCAGAGAAACGTTTTAAAAATGAATACAGAAGAGCCACGGGTATGTATATATACATATATATATATTGATTGATTGATTGTTTTCCATTAAATGAAAAACTTTATTTACAGGTAAAACAGAAAAGGATATTGCTCTGAAAGTGTTCAACAACGATCGGGAAGTGTGCGACGTCTGTTTAATGAGCATTTTCAATTTTCACGCCATATGTAGAAGATGTGGCTTTACAGTATGCATGGCGTGTTTTAATGATCGTTTGAATAAAGTCCAATACGGTTAGCCAGTTTGAATTTTGCATTCGATTAATTGAAATTTGTTTCCTACTTTTAAATGTGCGTTATCATTTTGCAGAAGACACTGGACCATATTTTGATGAATACGAATGGTATTTCTATACGGATCTGTCCATGGCCAATCATCATCCAGCCGCAATGGACCTCTGCTATTTCCACGAAGAGTTGCATCCGTCGAAAATAAATGAGAGTGAGAAAATATTTGTTGTTCGACAAAGGAGAGATTGATTGGCCTGTATATTTTTCTTTTAAGCAATGAAAAAACTGGGCAGGAGATTTTCGAAGTGTTCGGCGGAAACGATGAGAGGTGGGAAAAATGACCGATGCCTCCCAAATATGAGACACTTCTACATCAACAACGGTGGTTTGTTGGTTCTGGAAGAGCCTTACAATGAGGGAAGCATCGCTCATTTCCGAAAGCATTGGCGAAACGCTCACCGTGGAGAGTCCGCC
This sequence comes from Trichinella papuae, assembly GCA_001447755.1. Lineage (NCBI taxonomy): Eukaryota > Metazoa > Nematoda > Enoplea > Trichinellida > Trichinellidae > Trichinella > Trichinella papuae. The sequence continues at coordinate 18,016 of JYDO01000255.1, read as the reverse complement.
TTCTATCGCTGTTACAAGTCCACCTTTGTACCATTTCATATTTTATACTAAAACAAAATAACTCTTAATAACAACGTACATGTTCAGTATTTTCAAAGCACATACTTTGGAACATCCCCAGTTTTTCACCCGTTTTCCAGTATATCTCAGTGTGTAATGAACAGCCAAAAGAAGAGATAACTGAACAAAGAGATGTTAAATAAACATGTTTATTTGGGTCATTTACTGTTTTCATAATTTGGCACGTAATGAGTTTTTAAGATAGCAACAAAGTTAACCTTATTAACTAGCATGACAATGAAGAAAGTTATAGAGCAATTATCATGAGTCAAGTCAACATTCAGCAGGAAGGATTTTCTGAAATTTTACTAGACCAGCACACATGTGCTGCAGTTAAATTTCGCCTAAGCTGGGCAAAAGCATTTTCAGTTCAATCTGTGCATTAACTACGTTACATCTGAGAAATTTTTCACAGATCATCCATATAATGTGAAGTCAGTGCATACTGCACCAAATACTTCATAGCATTTCACGCTAGTTTAAAGAAGATGGCATTTCAGTATTTCTGAGCACTATGATGCCATGGAAATGCACAAGGCACAAATTCAAGCAATGATATTGGTGGTCTGGAATTTTTACAATGCTGCAGACAGACGCTTTCTCAAATGAACTCATTGTCTGAAAGGGGCAGTGAATTCCATGATAGTGCGCAATTACTGGGAATGAAAGTTTTGGCAGCACATGAAAGACCAATTTATGCTCCTTGCCTGCCGACCAGGATAATTAGCAATGATCATATTTTGGCAGAACATATGCAGTGCTAGAGCAAGATAACGGACACAGCCGTGATGGAGTGAACTGGAGATGAAAGATAATTTTCTTTGCTTTCAGTTTTTTTTGGTATAATCATTTCGAAATGCAACAGATATTTTTTGATCAGGAATGTTGAACATTTGGTTATCATCATAAGCAACAATTCAAGTTGAATGTTTAGTCAACCCAGTAGTCAGTTTACTTTAGATATTGAAAGAAATTTAATACAATTTACACAAAGTGCATAACCACAGATGTTTATTTTAAACAAAATTGCAATTTTATTTTTTATTTAAATAAAATAAAAAATAATGAGAAAATATTATTTGTTTATTTAAAATAAATGTAAATGTTATTTTATTTAAATAAAAAATAAATATTTTTATTTTATTTAAATTTATTTTATTTTTATTCTTTTGAACGGGGCAAAAGAAATATTGAAGAGAATAAAGATAAAATTCTCATCCAAACTTGAAATATTTTCAGAGAGCAGAAAATATGTCGATGCTAACATTCAGCAATCACCACTGCTAGTTTTAGCTGAAAATTGCAGCTGTGGACAACATATCAATTGTAGATTTTCCCGTTGTGCTTGAACAGCCCTTTGCTGCTCTTCAGAAAAATTTCTGACAAACGGAAAAACATCTTATGCATAAATCTCATATAATTGCTAGCTAAAACGAAATTTATATGACGAACGAAACAACTGTTGCTTGACATTCTTTTGAACAGTATTTATGAACGCGGATGGATAAAAGTAAAGCACTTTGAAAGCGGAAAGAAAGCAATGGACAGCACCAAACAGAAAAGCTACTTGAAATTTACTCTGCAATGGACATCCCGTTCTTTGATGTCAGCGTTTGTGCGCCATTTTTGTATGATTAATTTTCTTCTGTCAACCTCAACAGAAGGCGTTGGCGACATACTGAATATCACAGGGTGATCTTCAATTGTAGATAAAATAAGAAATGAAAACTAAATGTCGAAAAAGGGTTATTTAAAACGGAGTTCAAAATTCTCAATTTTATTTCCGTTTCGTCTTGCGTTTGGGTTTAGTGCTTTGCGTTAAAGAGTTATTAGATAATGGGCAAAGCAACTGTTAGTCCACATTCTGTTGAACAGTATTTGCTTGACTGTTGTAATGACTCATCACAAGAAACTGATGAATCAAATATCAGATATGGTGGTCAATCTGAAATTTTTTGGTTGCTGAAATTCTGAACTGAAAATGGGCTGTATTTTTCATAGATGTCAATACCAGTATTAGTAATACTAGAAGAAACGAGATATACATCAGAATCAGGAAGCAAATTCCTATTGGGCATAAAGCTAGACATAACTGACTAAGCTAGATAAATAAACCGGAATAGTGCAAAAGCTAAGAAAATTCAAGAATGCTAATTCTAGTTTTCCTTACTGCTGCTTTTAGCGTTAACTTCCTTTTGCAAAAGGGTTATATGAAATGGAATTCAAATCGATAAAATTAATTTTCCCTAGTTTTCTGTCTTGTTCGGTGCTTCGTATTTGAGTTGATGAAGAGTTGTTGCTAATGGAGAGTGATGAAATTCAGTTCACATGTACTAAAAGGAAGCAACAAAAATTGGTGTACAGAAGAAGGTGTTATACCCTCATGCGGACGAATCGCAATGAGAAATGTTGGATATGTGCATCAGTAAACAGATTTGCTTTAATATAGCACGTTGTTATTATTGTGTAATATCATGAGCTTGCAATTTCGTTTCGAATTTATGGAATGAGAGGTTTCCCTGGCAAACTGTACACTAATCTGGATGCCAACAAAGTAATACGAACCTGTGATCATGCAGAGGGCTGCTGAGTAGATGCCTATGCATGCTACCATCAGCAGCAGCTGAATGAATTGAAAAGGCTGGCTGCACGGGATCCGTGGCCGGTAGCGGAAATTTATGATAAGCTGGCAAGCAATGCCTCCACCAGCTTAGATATTGCCGCTTATTTCCCATCGTGGGATCAGGCCCGAAATACCATGTACTACAGCCGGGCCAAGAGATACCCCCGACTTCCGGCCAGGCGGCAGGATCTGCGGCTCACTGCCGAGCAGACAACACCAAAATCCGGTGCGCAATTTTTAATGTATCATTCGCCGACCAATGATATATTAATTTTTGCCACTGAGGCTGGTGTGAGGCTGCTGGCTCAGAGTAACTGCTGGTGTGGGGATGGGACGTTTAAGATTGCCCCATCCTGGTACCAGCAGTTGTTTACCCTTCATGTGTTCATGAGGGGTAAACTGCCACTCGTCGTATATTGTTTGACTGTTAGGAAAGATCTGCCCACGTATAGCTGGATATTTGAAGTGCTCCATTCCATAGCGGAAGAACTTGGCGTCCAACTTGATCCGGCGAAATTTGTTTGTGATTTCGAAACAGCCTTGATCCCGGCCATTCAAGGCAACTTTCCCAACACCGGGGTGCAAGGTTGTTTCTTTCACTTTTGCCAAGCTGTGCTTCAGCAGGTCGGCCGGCTTGGCTTAAGAACTGATTATATTCATAATCAGCAAATAAGAAAAAAGGTAAAAATGCTAATGGCATTATCATTTTTGCCAGTAAACCTTGTACCCGCGGGTTTCGAAATCTTAAATGTTGGGACGTCGGGTGAAGTGGATACACTGTTCGAGTATTTCTATCGGAAGTGGCTTCCAGCCACTAAAATTCTACTTTGGAATGTCCATTGTATGGCCGTGCAAGTCGACAACCATCTGGAACGTTCGCACAGCCGCATGAACAAAAGAGCACAAAAGCACTAACTGGGATTCTGTCAGTTTCTACGACTTATCATTGATGAACAGGGTAAAACTGAGACGGTTGTGCGGCAAATGGATGATGATATTACGCGGGGAATTGGCTCCATAAGACCTAACGCAGCTTACGGAGTCCAGCAGCGACGGGTAGCTGCGATTACATATAGATATATAGAACATTTTTTAAGTGCCATATCTTATCATACTCCTGCACCTGTACGATTACAGCACCTCTGCACTATTCATTATTGTTGTATATATTTTATTTATTATTATTGTATAGTTTATTTTTGTTCATTGTATATATTGCAATATAGTTGAGATTTGTTTGTTGTTGATTATTATTGATTTTTCGTTGTTATTGATTCTTACTGATTGTTGGTTGTTGTTGTAATATAATGCTGTATATTATATATTTGCTAAATTCGGAAGCGCTTGTAGCGAAAAGCAGAAATGTTTCTGTGGAAAGCAGTCTGCTGATTAGCACAGACGTGAAAAAATAAAATTACAAAAGCAAGTTATTATGTGAACAATGAAATGTAAAACTGTGAAGAAACATTATTTTTAATCAACAATATGACTTCTTTATTGCCATATTCATGTAAAGTAACATCTTTTTAAATTTTGTGCTTGAAAATGTACACAGAAAATTCTCAGCAAATGTAAAGAAGTTGAGCATTGGTCATGAGCATACCATACATACTTGTATGGTCAGAATAGCTATAATTCCTTTAACGCAGTAAAAGTTAGCTATCACTAATCCACATTATGTATAAAAGAACTTTGTTTTAGATATTGGAAAATGTAATATTCATGTCCATATAAGGGAATTTAATTGTGAAGCACCCTATATTTGGGAAAACTGATGGAAAACAATCATCCAATCAATGATCAAAGCTGAATGTTCAGAAATCATTTTTCTTTTATTTATTGATATATTTTAATCCTCTCAAAAAAATTATTTCAAAACTAATTATAGTATTAATCAAACGGTTGATTTATTCATTTTTAACTTATCTAAAATTCTTATACGATGGAATGAAACAGATTCTGAATAGAATTGCGTAAAATGTTCTTTAATTATCTTAATATTTACAGTGAGAGTTTATTTTTGTAAAAAAAGTTTTTCATAAAACAATGTGCACATTTTCAGTTCTTGTAGCTTTATACCAATATCAAATAAATGTCTATTTTATTCATTTTCATTTGATATTTTAATTTAATGTTTTTTCCAAGAAACCTTTAATGTAGCAGTTATTGATGAAACTAAATTTTGAATGATGGATAAAAATAATTATATTAATATGCTAAAATAACTTAGAAAAATTAAACTCGCAACTTCATGACACTGTATTTATTGTTTCGCAAATAATATAAAAGCAAAAAATGATAATCATTTAACATGAAAAATGTAAACTAAAATTTACAATAAATTTGCAAATGCAAATATACCTAAAACAAGAATATATAATAGAGATGAAACTTTATTTTAATCATCAGGAACATGTGAATCAATTTAATAGTGCGATTTTCCGGTTCATTCGGTTATGTGTTGAATGATTTAGACATGGACATTTTGTGTAGTTTGTTTTTAAAAATAGATGTAAAATAATACCATAGGAAAAAATTAGTTACTGAATTGCATATAATAATCATTAAAGAATATTACTTGTTATCAGCAAAAGTGTTGATAAGCAGAAATCTGGTATCTAACAATGACTACATTCATTTTCATGCAGAATGTAATTGCATATTTGAAGTGATAAATACATCCTACCGATCAGATATTACATATTACATGATTAGATTAAAGAGAAACTAATCAGAAATATTGTTCTTAGAGCTTAATGATCAAATATGCTAATGCTTTGGCTCACCTCATTGGACAGAAATACAATTACCAATCAATTGCGTGCAACCTATCAACGAACAGCCAATCACAAAAAGGGGGAGAAGTTTGGGGAAAATGAATCGCGGATGAGTTCAGAATAGCCCACGTTCTGTTTCATTGTATCACAGTGACGTATATCAATTGTGACAGTTATAACTTAGCAAAAGCAACACGAACTGTAGTTAGTAAAACAGTGATTTTTATTTTTCTTTATTCAACTTCAACAGTAATTCAATTCAGCCAACAACAATAATAATAAACAACATATCAGTGAGCGACATTAACAAAGTGGAAACGACAAAAACGGAACAATACAATACAATACAATACAATACAATATAAACCACCAGTTGGAAGACCGCATTAAGCTTTACTTATAAAAGTTTTTCGACGAAAGTAAAAGAGCTGTAAACCTTGGTACTAGGTTCTAATTAAGAAAATATTAGGGCTAAACATCTGTGGCACTATTCCTTGTGGAATGAGGACATGTTGCGTTTTGTGAACATTGGACTGTTCTCGACAAAAATGCTCAGCCCGTAGAAGTATTGCTTTTATTGATAAGAGAACGTAAATTTTGCTAATATATGGCCAAACGTCGACATATAAGAAGATTAATGGTTGATAATTGTGTTTCTCTCTGTGGTAAATTTCAAAGCATTGTTTCCCTCGCTCTGCGTGTAGTCGAACGTTGCATTTTTTGCACATATTTTTGGTTTTTCGTCTGCATACCTTGCAAGCTGCTTGTTGTCCTGTACCAAGAATATGGTTTGCAGCAGATGTACTAGAGGTCAGGTATTTCTGACATAAAACCTGATGCCACTGTTGTTGATGCAGTTCGTTCTGACTGCAGCAATCTCAGGACAACTTATCGGCGGAACCTTATGCGACGGTGCATTGCTTGTGATTTTGACAATAGCATTGTCATTCCATTTATCTATATACACATTTCCATCACTTCGAAAGTCAAAAGTACCTCGCTTTTGTTTCATTAGCTGTTTGTCCGGCAACATCACTGCGTCAGCACCATTGTTGCAAAATGGTCGTATTGTTCTGATGGCTCTCATTTTCAATGCGGCCAACTTTACCAGCAGGTGATAACTGTTGAAAACGTTGTCAAAATACAACGTATGCCTTGTAGTTCTGGAATTTTCTTAAATAACGTCAACTATATCAATGACAAATCTGGTGTTTGCCTTTTACAAACAATTTTGCCCCATGGCGACTATAGTATAGTACTACCGATTCATGTACGCTAAACTTCTCATGGAACATACCATGCTGGACAAGGCTTCACCATTTCTGCTGCACATTTCACCAGTTTCTTGTTGTCAGCCATGTGGAGATACCTCTTTATCTCCATAAACCAATTTCGACTCATAGAACTGATAGCTACCTGTGCACCCATGTCTGGCTGAGTAGACCAGTAGTGCTTTGCTACCGGAAGACGGTGACAGCCAGACAGCAGTATCAGTCTAAAGAACTGCCGGATCTCGTGCGGTGATACTGTTGCTGCCAGTTGACTGAAATGTGATGTGGTCTATCATTTCATCTGTAAAAATTTTTGACCACACTTCCAACTGCGTCAGAGAAGCCATGTGTTGAAGACAATAGTTTCGTTCGTTTGGTTGAAATCACTCAACTCATTTTGTGTAGCTCTCCATTAAATGCAGAGGGCATCGAATGTATTGAACGTAATTGTTAGATCAATTCATTCTTCTCTTCACGTAGCTATTCATTAACAAAGCAAAACAAAAAGGTAAGGTTAATTTAAAGAAAAAGCAAAGCAACAGAGCATATACTTTAGAATTAAGTAAATCCAACTGTTCCATTTCTTTTTGAAGACTTTCAATAAATGCCTGCTGTTGCATGCAGACTTCTTTGCCTTCACTCAATTGCTCAGACAAGTTTTGTATTTTAAATTGTAAATGAGCTGAAAAAGAGACAGATAGAGTTGTGAAATAATATTTGCAAATCATTTTCAAACACCAACGTACAACAATGTTTACGGTAGCGTTTGGAGAGCAGCTCCTCTCAATCAGTAGAACATGTTATAATGTCTTTCAAATGGGAGATCTGCATTTTGCAATGAACAATTACAAAATTTTTGCTGCAATTCAAATGCCGTTTTCCCTCCAACTGCAACTTTGGATTCTGCTCTTCCAAATTACGCATATTCTCCTGCAAATCTTGATAGCTGAGACCGCCGTATCTGTTCAAGAACAAACAACAAATCAATCGGTTTTAAAAATATTTCAAATTTAATTACAAATAATAATTAATCATATTTACAGGTTGTTCATTAATTGGTCTCCTTCTTCTTCGGCCAGAGCTCGAAGTAAACTGAGCTTCAGCTGCAGTTCGTGCTTCAACTCAGTCAATTCCTTGTTTACCTCGATCAGTTTCTTTTCCAAGCTTTCGTTGGTATGTTGCAGCTCACTGTTCCGTTTCAACAAAATCAATCCAACTTGAGCTGCCATATGTACTTCATCATTCTTGAAAACAGTACAAAATTAACAAACAAATAGTAAAAAAAAATTTTTTTTAATTGAATAATTTCCGCAAATGCCGTGCAAAGATGGACTTTTTCGAACGGTCGGCGTTTTCACATGAGGACGACGAGCATTAAATCACAATGGTGCAATACAACGACAAAATTCACCCCATTTAAACTGGCAACTGAATTTGAATTTATTTTTTTTGAAAAACAAATACAGTCCTATAGTTTGAGATACAGTAATGTGAAATGTCAGTTACCAATAGTGACAAGTAAGTACGAATAATATCAACTGGAATCAGCGAGAATTATAAAAGTGGATTGGTGTGCATTTGAACAATTCTTAACAAAACAATGAAATGTGTCATATCAAAATTTTACCCAACTTGATAATTCTGAAGAACATAAGTTAACCTGAATACATCGTAATTGATATAGCTATGCTGAAAAGTAAACTGTGAACAGACATTGATTGTCGTAGTAAAAGTTATAAAATCAGGGTTCTCAAATTGAAAAAAAAACAACGCTGATAAAAGGCGCAGCTGCCAAACAGCGCAGAGGATGCAACAGTGATGAGCAAAATGAAAAAGCATACAATGAAGCTAAAGTATTGCATTATCCTAAGCGGCTTGTTTTGTAAACAAAAGAATATCCAACATCCCCGCCGTAAACTCAGTCAACTCCCACATAGGTAAGCTTTTACTATGGTTATTTGAAAAAAGAAATAAATAAGAGAGGAAGAAAATTAAAATTATTCAATAAAGGAAACTTACATAAATAATCCAATGTTCGTAAAATGTCGTAATTGCTCATTGTCTCCTCATTGGACAATTTTGCCACACATGCCGATTGTTGCTGAGCTGAGGCGCTGTATGGTGTGGGCTTCGGAAAAGGTAATCTGCTTGAAGATGCTAATCTTCGATTGCCAGCTTCAAACTGGTGATCCCCGTTGTACTGTGACAATTCGGCAGAGTCTGCAACAAATTATGATCCATTGAATCGAACTGATTCAACAAATTAATTAATTAAAACAATTACAAATTACTTATAAACTCCTTCACCTCGTCCATATAGGATTTTTTGTCCACAACGGTTGTTCACTATAAAAATAAAAACAAATTACTGAAAAAAAATTTTGAACAAAGCAGAAAATCGACGACTTTCAAAAATTGTTTGCAGACACTAGAAAACAAATGGGAGACAATGAAAGAAAGCGAAAGAAACCACCACTTTTATAGACATTAAGGTTAATTTAGAATAACTTATGAAGAAAATTTTAATCTAAATTTTGTTAAAATTTTAAAAATTATTTCAACATTAATGTGTCTGCGAAAAATTATAAAATTTTTTCAATTGAAAAATATGCATAAATAAATAAATAAATAAACTTTATTTTTCTTAAATATCAATTTCAACAGCGGAACTTTACAAACAAGATATATATACCATGCTTCGGTTGGAAGCTATGAGGAGAATAATATAAATCAAGGTTCTTTTTCTCGCAGTCGAAAATCAATCAATCAAATCAAAGCATATCTTCAAAATCTGCACGACATTAACCATCATGCACGAGTATGATTAATAAAAAAATTTTTTTAATTGAAAAATTAAAACCTGCAACGTTGAACAATATACTGCAAGTGAAATTATGAAAATTTCTCTCCTCATTCAAAAACCAAATTTTCTTCTCAACAAGACGAATTAAATTCAAACTTATTTTAGTTTAAATAATAAACGACACAAACTGTGAAATTACTTACTTATGCAAGTGTTGAAATGACTTATGTTTCTGTTTCAAATAACCAATTAAAATGCCCAAAAATTTCCACTTGCGTGCGTGCTAAAAGATGCTATCCTTGTCCACCTACGCAGAACAACCACCTGAACACGAGGCTGGTATAAATTTACAACTAAAATAAAAAGATATATAACAACAATAACAAAAAGAACAATTTTCGTCAATTCGATTCGAAGAAAATAAAAATTATAGTTCATTCAAATATAATACATATATATGTATCTGTGTGTGAAATTCATCTAGAAGAAATGATGGAAGATGAAATTTCTCAAACAACTGACGTACAATTCTACTCAACGCTGACCAAGTTCAAATAAAGCTTAAAAATTACAGTTCAACATGATCAGACTAACTATTAAAATAAATAAGTTGTAATTTGTCGGCCATTTCTTCCAGCGGTTTTCTATTCTCTTCAGGGCGCTCTGATGTAGATGAGCGCGTGTTAGGCATTACGTGCCAACAATGACACGTAATATGTAAGATAACTTTTTATTAAAGAGTAAATATAGCACAGCAAACAACAGATAAAGTAAGAACTAGGTAAACAATGACAGTGACAACCAAGTCACAGAGAGAGAAGATTACCTAACTTCAAGAGGTCAAAACAAAACACACCCCCTACCTCACCACCGGCTACTTCCGATCTTCAGGTATCAGCCTGAATACGGTAGTTCTTATCCGATGTTACCGTCATCGAAAATTACAAATATATACTACTACAAATGGGACGTTTGTTTAAAAGTATTGCAAAAGTATTTAAAAAAAAACAACACGAGCAATATCATTTCCAAAACTTAACTTTCAAGAAAATTTTAATTTCTTCAAAATAATCAAAACACTCATACATATATATATACATTCAATTGAACAATTCTTAAATTGTTCAATTATCAAAAATCGCTCAAGTTCTATTATCCATTCATCAACAAACTAAACAATAAATTTCTATTTAACTAAATTACTTCACATATAAATGCAAAATCATTGAAATTTTTACAATTCTCCTCATTGGGCGCGTGAAAATTCTCCATCAAACAACATAAACAAATAAACAATAATAACCTATGTAAACCTGAGTGTGATTTAATTACAGTAATAAAAAATCATCAAAAATTATCACGTAAGACAATCTACTCATTTGCATAAATTAAGAATTTGAAAATTAACATTTCACGCGTAACAATATTGAGCCAGTTGTACATTTCAAAATACTAGTGAACAATTTTCTAAAATTTTTAAAATTGCAGTAAAATCAAAATAAAACACTGAAAAAAAGAAAGAAAATTTGAAAAATGGGGAAAAGAAAGCTGTCAAACATAATTTTAAAAGAAAATCCATTACAATTAAACGTATTCAATCAGTACAAGTCAACAATATGCAAAGTGTTAAATTGTGACTTGAAATGTAGAATTTATTTTCCATTTCAAATTCTGTGTTGTGCATTCATTAGGCAAACACTGTTCGTCCTGTTAAGTTAACAAAGTTTTATTTACAAAACAACTTTTTAATGTCGATCACAACAAAAATTGTTAGCATTACAGATCTGTACAAGCAGCTACCAATTCATCAAAATAATAATTATACTGGAATACATTACAAACATTTGATGATCATTAAAATATAAAATTGCTTTTTTTATATACTGAACAACAGCACGCACATGAATTGTCACCTCAAGGTTAATTGTCTTGAAATTAACGTTAAAAATAAATGTGAAAACAATCACAATATGTAAAAAAAATCATTAAAATTTATTTAAAAACATTAAAAAGTTACATACTTCTGTGAATGTTATGTTCTGTGAGCGCAGGAATGAAGATGAAGTTTCACCTGAACTTAAAGTGCAGCGAAATTTAAAATAAAAAATGAAAACTTTGCAAAAAAGAAAAATTCACTGAAGCACCGGTGCGTACTGACAACTTGCAAAAATTAGAGCAGTAATTTTCAATAAAACACAGTAAATTTGATACACAAGTAGATTATCATCAACTAAATTGACTATATTAGGATATGTGTCAATGTGTTTACCCGTACATGAACAATATACTTCTGGCATTAGCTTACCTGGCACTATGGCATGGATGGTGAAAAGCTGTTGATACCATTGAGGTACAATCTTGAATGTAGTATCCATGCTCCAGGTTTTGATGGCTGCCAGCAGTCTAATGTTAAAACCCGCTGAAAATACCAGTATGTCTCGATTCACTCCGCCACGACAAAATTTCTTCCCCAAATTTCGTTGTCTTAAAGTTGTAACGGATTTGCCGTCACAGTAGGCGGTTCAGCCTCCGCCTTATTGTTCTCATCCGGGCCGTCACCGTCTGAGTTGACCTTACGGACGCCAACTCTTTTTGAAGAAGACATCTGGCTTGATTGAATTACAAGCCAAACACCAGACAATCGTTTCAAATGTTTATTACACTGCGCAATTAACAGCCACCACAACAAATAACGACTAGATCGATCTCGACCATAACCGCACACACCAACCACTCGCCACGTGTCTCCCTCTCCCTACCGTACTCCGCCATCGATCGTCAGGTCCAAATGTACTACGGTAGCCAAGTGCAACAGGAACGTGGTTCATGATTAGCTCCGCCTTTCCTCCTCTTCTTCCGTTGACTGTGGAATATAGCAGGTGTCATCAGCTAGCCGGACTGTTACAAAGTGATCTGGAATTTCCAGATCACGACGTTGTTCAGGGAATTTGGGGAAGCATTCTGCCCAGTTGTGGTACATGTGTAATGTGGATGATTATGTTTATTGCAGACTATAACAAGCTGAACAATCGAGAAAAATAACTACCAGAGAGGAGAGGACAGGCCACAGTAAGATGATCACTTGAGGATCATTAAATACAGTATTTGAATCACTCATTACACTCGTCCCCGTTTAGCATAAAATATGCGGGTCCTTGCGCAGATGAAATCTTCGTATTTTTTGGTGGTCTTCTCATTCGGGGTGGATTCCGCTTTGGACTGGAAGTTCCTCGTTGATTTTGGGTTTCGCTGTGATCGATCAGCGTTGTCTTCTTGTGTGTTGCTAATGTCAATCGGTTCAGATTGTATGTGTCTCATCTGCCGCTGACGGACCCGGTTGACGTGGATTACCTTATGTTGGTCATCTTCGCGACGTACTTGAACTGTTGTTGGGCTCAAATACTTGCTGATTGTCCATTCACCCTGCCACTGTGGTTGGAACTTGCCGCGTCGCGGGTACCAGATCGAAACTGGTGTGCCGCCCAGAAGCATCGGTGGCACTTGTGCTGCGCGATCATACTGCACCTTTTGGCGTTGGGCTTCAACGCTTAATGTTCTTTCGCCCCGTAGCGTGGTCACTTTCTTAGAAGGGGCAGATGAGATTTTGAAGGGGGCGTGTGACGTTGTAACATTACTTTTAGTAGTTTGTAAGTCCGCTTGATAAGCATCAGTGTATCACCTACAATTTTCGCTTAAACGCGCGTAATTTAGTTAACACCATGGTTTGTCATTAAATACTTTATTATATGACTACGAGTAATTGATATGTGAGTTTAATAAAGTTGTAGCCTACGGTTTCCAGCTTTATGAAACCGTCGCAGAAGCTCCTCAGTGGAGATGCTCAGTGGATCTAGGGGGGCATAAGATTTTACTGAGGGGGCAATGCCCCCAAATGCCCTCCCCCCCGACGCTACGAGGCTGCCAAACGTGTACAATCGTTGCATTTTACGTGCCAGTGAATTATGTCAATGTTCACCGGAATAGTTCCATTGATCTGGTACCGTTGTCAGTGTCAGATTAGTTTGAGCTTCGCGTCTGAAAATTAGTGTGAAAGGTGAAGCTCCTGTGGACGCAAGTTTCACTGTTCGATAAGCATACAACATTAATGATAAATGGTCTTCCCCATCCGCGTCTTTGACCATATAAGTGCGGAATAACTGTAATAAGGTTCGATTTGCCCACTCGACCAACCCGTCGCTTTGTGGATGATATGGGGTCGTGCGGGTCTTTTTAATGACAAAGTTGTTCAGTAGCAGGCGCAATGTCTCGCTTTCGAATGTGGCGCCTTGATCAGAATGAAGTGTTTCCGGTATGCCAATGCGGCAGAAGACTGCTGTTAGCTTTCTTGCCACTGTCACCGCCGTCCGATCTTTCATCGGTAGGGCTTCCAGCCACTTTGTGAATGAGTCCTGTAATACTAGTAGGTATTTGTTGTCATGGCGGGACATGGGAATTTCCAATATATCGATGGATATGCGTTCCCAAGGACGTCCGATTGGGAACGGTTGTAGTGGCGCTGACGTAGGAGCAGACGGTTCTGACTGCTGGCATTTGTCGCAAGTACGACAGTATTCTGCAATGTCTTTTTGCCATTTTTGGCCAATAACCGACAGATCTGAGTCGTGCCAATGTTTTACTGACACCAAAATGACCTGCGGCTGGTGCGTCGTGAACCGCGTACAACAGTCGCTATCGCAGAGACGTAGGAACTAAGATGACTTCAGCTGTGTTCCGTTGCATATTGCGGTTTAACTGTACGGACCATTACATTGAGTGGCTCTGACCCAATGCGGCGGGCTTGATGATAGCTGTTCAAGATACCTTAAACTTGGACCTTTCAATTCTGTGGCCCACAACGGTGGTCCGCTGCGCCTGGGTCGGTCCAGTTTAAACGCCTCCCAGAGCGGCAATTCCGTGCCAGATGACTGACTCTTCCGCAGCTCCAACAACGTGGCAGCGGCAGTTTCTGTCCGTTTCTTCTTGGTTCTTCTTGACGTCGGACAGCAGCGCTATGCGCTTGGTTATGGATGGCAGTTTGATCGAAGCGTTCAGCCAAATCGTCAATCTTCCGTTTCATTTTCTCCATTAGGGCTGACATTTCATGTGTCGTGGGCGTTGATTGTGGATCCAGTTGGCCATCAACAGACGCCAACAGTTGAGCCCTGTCTACGGCTTCATCGAGTGAAGTTATCTCTGCTCCAGTCATCAACTGTCGGCTATAATTCTTGGGCAAACCAGAAATGAAACGACGAAGTAATAACGTTGTTTTAATCGTCTTATCCTCAGTGACACAAGCGCGGTCCAGCAATAGTTGTAAACGGTGAGAGAAAGATCGCATACTTTCCCCAGTCATCAAAGTAGCCCTTTGAAATTCGTCAAAAGCCGCGACCTGGGATGCCTTTGGATTAAGTTTAGACTTCAGAGTATCAACCAATAATTTGTAATTACTCTTCACCGCGGCGGGACAATCAAGGAAAATAATAAGGGCATCACCTTTCAAAAAAGTTGTTAGCTTCTTCGCTTTTATAGTATCTGACAAGCCGTTGGCTTCGGCACAAACTTCAAAATGGAGTAGCCAACGCTTGAAATCACCATCGTCGAATGAACTAGGCAGGCTAAGGCCTAACACAGTCGCTTGAACGTTGTCCATTTGGGATTTGTCTGAAGTGGCATCAGCCATGAGGAACGCTCTGCTACCAGAATGTAATGTGGATGATTAGGCTTATTGTAGACTATCACAAGCTGAACAATCGAGAAAACTAACTACTAGAGAAGAGAGGACAGGCCACAGTAATATGATCACTTGAGGATCATTAAATACAGTATTTGAATCATTCATTACACATGGTGGCTCGCACAAGCTTAAAAACAGGGATCTAGCCGGATGTAGACGGCTCAGCTGACGAGGTGGAAGCTTCTTCATAGTAGATGGCGAGGATGGGTTTCGTTTCTTCGCCACTGTGTTTGTTAAAAAGCGCACTTTTCTCCATTTTATAGGCCAGGTGCTCATCTAGCCGGCAGGTTTCAACGTGATCTTTTTGATCGATCACGGCCGTCACTTCTAAATCCATCCACACTGCACCCCGAAGCTTTCTTTATCCTATACCAAAATAAAGTAATTGTTAATTACTAGGAACAGACGCAATCATACTTTTGAACACCTCCAATATTTCTTCTGTTTACCGGTGTGTTTAAATCTGTATGCCCTGCTTTCATATAGAAGGGAAATACCACCACTGCGATTTGGTAAAAGACGTAATTCAGATATATCAGCCATCACAAGAATAAGGAACACCACATAAAAATAAAACTTTCTTCTACTCCTGGCCTTAAATACTGTTCAAAAGAATGTCAACAAACTAACTACTATTAAAAGCACAAAAATCTGCAATGTGAATTATAAAAAAAACAAACTTACATAGGCATTTTGTGGAAAAACTCTTTCTTGTTCGATATTTTTACTTTAATCTTTACGAAGCTTTTCTTTTTGAAAAACAAATCCATGCTTTATGCCTGCCGACGATTATATCACAGAGCATATGCGGGAGAGATTATAGCAGAGATAAAGTGGATAATGGATATCTGCGATGGAGAAAACATCAATAGAAAACTAACTCTGCTTGGTGTTCTGTTGTTGGGTAAAATAATTTGAAAATGCAACTGATTAGCAAGTGCATAATCGTTGCTTTTGATCTCGAATGTTCAACTTTTATATATAATTGAAAAACAAGTTAAAATTTTGCCAACGATTGCAAATACAAATAATAAAAGATTGGCAACTTAAATGTTCGATTCCCAGTAGTGAGTTTAGCTTGGATCTTGAAGAACATAGTTTAAACAATTTACACAAAATGTATAAACAAATTTTTCTTTTTTTGTAAATGAAATTCCAGATATGTATTTTATCCACGATCCAAATAAAACCTAAAAATGAACGCAATTAACACACTGGTCAAGCATGAAAAAGAAACTTTGTAAAAATTGAAATTCTTTGATTGCAAATGGGAAAGATTTGAAGAAATCAATCACGCTAAAATCAGAAAAGTATTTTTCGATGCTAAGATTTAGTAGTTAATCAAGTCAGACTTAAACTTCTCAATTCTTCAGTTCTCGTCAGTGACGACGCAGTTCCACGATTATCTGTCGATGTTTTCTTGTTCGTTGACATATCTAAAATAACCAATGAAAAATATTTCAAATTTTAAGAAATCAAATCAATCAAATATAAAGTGAGAAATCAATTGCAATGATAATATAATAAAATGAAAATTAAGCGTCATTGAAAAAAAATAAAAACATGCTTCAACAAAAAAAAGCTACGCAACTACGCTCTTAAAAGCGGACAACAAACACCATCAACTCACACCAGTACATTAGAAAGTAAGTATTTTTTGTTAATGTTGTTAAACGGTATATAAAAGCTCGAGAAGTACAAAAAATTATAAGCCTAAACAATAAAAACTAACGCTCATAAAGCCTACTTATTTGTGTGGATCAGTAAACATAATAATGCACAACTAACAAAATTTCACAAAAACAAGAAGCTAATTAATATTTAAATAAATAAATAAATAAACAAAATAAACAATAAACAATATTATGAAGCAAGTATAAAACAATTCTAGAAGTCAATGACAAAACAAGAAAAATGAGGTTTTAAAAGAAATTTAAGTATGAATACTGTAAAAGCAAAAAATGCTGAGTTGCATGTTTTTTTATTTAAATTATTTTTTCGCAGTAACTGGTTTAAATGTAAGTTCAGTAAAATAATTGATTAATATGAAATTCCTACTTTGTAAATAAAAATTCTGTATCCAGCTAAACCATTAACTAGCATTGTGCAGCAGCATAGCAATTTAACAATCATAGCAACAACTTTATTATAATCAAAACAGACTTTTTAATAAGTAAATCATGGCATAATAAATAAATAATCAGAACCATAAAACGCTATTTAACGCTAAATATAATACTATCAAAAGTAATAGAATGTGAAACGCTTTTATTTGAAAAATAAAATTGAATATTTACAAAAAATGAACAAAAAAACGTTCACGACTATAATAATTAACAATCAAATTTGAAATGAAAAAATTGCAGCTAATAAAAATAGATAAAATTAACTGGAGAGATATGTATATGGAAATTCATTTTAAAAATAAATGGGCAGTGAATTGCATAATTGCAAGTGCTGTTGCTTGTGTAGCGCAAGTGACTCGAGTTCAAATACCGCTGCCCAGTGAAAAATATAATACACGGCATACACTAGATCGAAGTACGCAGAACGAGCTTACCTGCCTGATTTGTCTGGGGGGAAGTTCCAATGCGTCAGCATCCCGAGTATCTGTGGAAGGTCAATACTGACATCACAAATTTGACGGCTGGAATTTTTTACTGTCTTTAGCTATTTTGTCTTTTAAATATTTACTTTTCCACTTTGCACTTTTTTTAGTGATTAGTATTTGTGATATAATTTAATGAA
>JYDO01000254.1:0-32334 GCA_001447755.1 Trichinella papuae | reverse complement strand
GGAATGGAATCTATTACCTGGTTGATCCTGCCAGTAGTCATATGCTTGTCTCAAAGATTAAGCCATGCATGTGTAAGCACACACTGTTTTAAAAGTGAAGCCGCGAATGGCTCATTACAACAGCCACAGTTTATTAGAACTTACATACATGGATAACTGTGGTAATTCTAGAGCTAATACACGCACAAAAACTTCAACTGAAATGGTTGAAGTGCTTTTATTAGAACAAAAACCGAACGGCGTCTGGCTGATGCTGAACGTCGAAACTCTTTGGTGAATCTGAATAACTATTTCTGATCGCATGGTCTAGCACCGGCGACATCACTTTCAAGTGTCTGCCTTATCAACCTTCGATGGTAGTCTATGCGACTACCATGGTGATAACGGGTAACGGAGAATCAGGGTTCGACTCCGGAGAGGGAGCCTGAGAAACGGCTACCACATCCAAGGAAGGCAGCAGGCGCGCAAATTACCCACTCCCAGCTTGGGGAGGTAGTGACGAAAAATAACGAGACGATTCTCGTTTGAGAAACGTTATCGAAATGAGTACGCTTTACACACGCTAACGAGTAGCAATTGGAGGGCAAGTCTGGTGCCAGCAGCCGCGGTAATTCCAGCTCCAATAGCGTATATTAAAGTTGCTGCGGTTAAAACGCTCGTAGTTGAATTGTGGTCTTAGACAACAGTCCCCCTATATAGGTGTGGCACGGTTGCTCGAGATCTTCATTCGTGGTTGCTGTTGTTGCTCTTCATTGAGTGTCAATGGTGCCTCGAGATTTTACTTTGAAAAAATTAGAGTGCTCAAAGCAGGTTGTGATGCCTGAATAATGGTGCATGGAATAATAGAATACGATCTCGGTTCTATTTTGTTGGTTTTCGAACCGGAGATAATGATTGAAAGGAACAGACGGGGGCATTCGTATTGCTGCGTTAGAGGTGAAATTCTTGGATCGCAGCAAGATGAACAATTGCGAAAGCATTTGCCAAGAATGTTTTCATTAATCAAGAACGAAAGTTAGAGGTTCGAAGGCGATCAGATACCGCCCTAGTTCTAACGGTAAACTATGCCAACCAGCGATTCGCCGAAGTTCATTTAAGACTCGGCGAGCAGCTTCCGGGAAACCAAAGTGTTTCGGTTCCGGGGGAAGTATGGTTGCAAAGCTGAAACTTAAAGGAATTGACGGAAGGGCACCACCAGGAGTGGAGCCTGCGGCTTAATTTGACTCAACACGGGAAAACTCACCCGGCCCGGACACTGAAAGGATTGACAGATTGACAGCTCTTTCTTGATTCAGTGGGTAGTGGTGCATGGCCGTTCTTAGTTGGTGGAGCGATTTGTCTGGTTAATTCCGATAACGAACGAGACTCTACCCTATTAAATAGTGACAGTATTGCATATTTTGTGCTGATCACTTCTTAGAGGGACTGGCAAATTGAAAGCTGCACGAAAAAGAGCAATAACAGGTCTGTGATGCCCTTCGATGTCCGGGGCTGCACGCGCGCTACAATGAAAGCGTCAACGTGAGTTACGTCCTTACCTGAAAAGGTTTGGCAATCGATTGAAACGTTTTCTTGAATGGAATAGGGAATTGCAATTGTTTCCCTTGAACGAGGAATTCCCAGTAAGCGTGAGTCATTAGCTCGCGTTGATTACGTCCCTGCCCTTTGTACACACCGCCCGTCGCTACTACCGATTGGATGATTTAGTGAGGTGTTTTGACTAGCGCCAGTAGTCGGATGTAAATTCGGCTTCGCGCCGGGAAATTTCCCAAACCAAATCATCTAGAGGAAGTAAAAGTCGTAACAAGGTTTCCGTAGGTGAACCTGCGGAAGGATCATTATCGTGTTACCAAACACAAAAAGTACTATACTTGAAAAGATGATATTTTCTGCACAGGAGAGAAAGAGAATTTGACAAAGTTGTTCTTTTTCTTTGTGCGGGAGTTGTTCTTTGCCTCATGACTGATGCGTGAAAATGCTGTTTCCTTTGCTGCAAGCGCAAAATGGAAAACATAACAACAACAACATGTTGTTGTGGCATTGTAAACGCTGACTATCAGTTGTGGTGGTTGTTCGTGCAAAACCAGACACAATAAAATGACTCGATTTGTGTAAATACGTGTTGTGTGTTTGCATGGAGAAAAGTCATCAGTGACGTTTGGTACCTGTGCGTTCTGCGTCGAGCTGTTCAATTTTGGCGGCTCGACTAACGACTTGTGCAACATGACGGTTGGCAGTAGTGTATGTGAAGCAGCAGCACGCGGTAGTTGTTGTTGTGCTTGTGATGAATAATGTTCAGTTTGCTGCGTTGCTGCTGTTTTGTGATTTTATTGTGTCTGGCTGTGAGTTGAGTTGTGTTGCATTTGTTGTGCAGACGGGTGCAGTGTTTTGTTTTTTGTGATGAACTTTGATGTGTTGTGCATCAGGTTTAAAGAGTGTGACCAAAATGAGAAGCCAATATGTTGTTGTAGATGATGACAAAGTAGTTGTTTTGTTGTCATTCTGCCGTGTTTGGGTTTCAATAGTTTTGGTCAACCGCCACGTCCAATCAAAATGAAAATTGCGCATGCTTTTTTTCTTGTGTTGGTGAAGCATGCAGAAACACAATTTTCTTTCATTTGCAAAATATCAAATCATTCTGTTGTGCAGATGATGAAGAAATAAGTTGAAAAGTTGTGTGTTGTGCTTGTGTGTGTTGCTTACATGCTACATGTGAGCGCGCATATTTTCAAGCTCTTATTATTGTCAATTATTTCGATTGATAATGAAAAAATTATTGATTATCACTGTGAACGGTGGATCACTTGGCTCGTACGTCGATGAAAAACGAGGCGAGACTCGAAAGTTTATGTGAATTGCAGCCACGTTGAACATAGAAATTTTGAACGCACATTGCGGTGTTGAGTTGACTCGACGCCGCGTCTGTCTGAGGGTCGTTTCCATTACAATAAATTATAAATTTGTCTGCTGGGCATGTTGTTGAATAGCATCGAACAACAGCCGGCTTTTAGTCGCTGAGAGATTGATGTGTGTGCTCTCGTTGCGTCTGCCGCCATGATTATGTTGTGTGGGTGTGGGTGTGGATCGATGCAAGTTGTGTTTTTATGATAAGGAGATAATGCATGTGTGTTGTGCATGTTCCTTGTTGCTTTGTATTCGATCTGTTCGTGTTGTCACTATCTACTGCAACATAGATTGGAGATTGTTGTCGACGTTTGCTTTCATGTTGTGTTGTTGTAGTAACATGAAAGTGAAACGCTGAGATTTTTTTTGTTGTTGTGAATACTCAATGAAAAAACCGATGTGATGAGCAAGTGTGTGCGTTTGTTGTTGTTGTTGTTGTTGCAGCGAATTGTGTTGATCATCATCATCAACTTTGTGGTGTGCTGAGTAGTAGTTGATGTTGTGTTTGTGAATTGGTGACAATGACAACGAATGAATGGCCGCTTGCTTGTCATTACACACGGTTTCATTGCTACGTTGTTGCTCTGTGAAACGTTTATTTTCATTTCAGAATCAGATGATATTGTGAGAAAGTAAACGTGACAGTGGTAATGTACCGTGTTTGTGTTTGCGCGCGGTGGTTGTGTTGTGTTGAGTAGTGAAACATTTTTTTTTACAGTCGACCTCAGATCAGACGAGATTACCCGCTAAATTTAAGCATATCAATAAGCGGTGGAAAAGAAACGAAAACGAATTCTCCGAGTAGCGGCGAGCGAAACGAGAAAAGTCCATACACCGAAGTCGGCGAGCAGTGCTGTTCGTCAACAGTGTGGTGTTAAAGGTGTCGTTGCATGTGCTGAAATCAGTTCGTAGGCTCCCTTGATTGGGGCTTCAGAGCGGGTGCAGGACCCATAACGAACGATTTTTTGTGCATGGTGTCGCGGCGCTATGTCGAGTCGGGTTGCTTGAGACTGCAGCCCAAAGCGGGTGGTAAATCTCACCCAAGACTAAATATTCGTACGAGACCGATAGCGAACAAGTACCGCGAGGGAAAGTTGAAAAGAACTCTGAAGAGAGAGTTCAACAGGACGTGAAACCGTTGACAGGCAAACGGATGGAGCTGACGGTGGAAATTTGACCAAAATCAGTCGTTGCTTGGTTTGTTGGCGAATGAATCTTTTGTGCGAGCTTTTGTTTGCGGAGATGCGCGTTTGTTTCGAATCAACGCACGGTGCACTTTTGGTCAATCAGCGTCACGAGCAACGTTCGATTTGTTCTGTGTGCCGACAGTGCTGCTGTTTGTTGCTCTTCAAAAAGCAACAAACAATAAAGGCGGTGTTTTCTTGGAAGAGGTAGTGAATGATTGCGCTTTTTTGGTGCTTTTTCTCATTGCCGTGCCAGTGCCGCAGCTGTCGGATGAATGTTGTCATTTCAAAGTTGAAAAACATTGTTTCGCGTTGTGTTGCATTGGGTCTGTTGGTGCCGTTGCGTTCGTGTGTTTCGGCATGCGATTGAACTGGTTGGTCGGGAAAAAAGTCAATTATGAATGTAATTGATCTGACTGCCGTGCGTGATGGTATTCTCTCTCATGTGTTTGATGGACTTTATTTGCAACCAAACGCTCGATGTTTTTTTACATCTGTGGCGTCAATGTTAGCCTCCCATCCGACCCGTCTTGAAACACGGACCAAGGAGTTCAGTAGGCACGCGAGTCGTTGACGTTGTGCATTGAACAGTCGAAGGCGTAATGAAAGTGTGCAAGAAAGTGAATTGTACATTTTTTTGTACTGTTTGCTTTCAGCATGATCGTCCTTTGTTTTGTTTGGGTGCTGCTTGAATTTTTTCGGGCCACCTTTCTTAATTTGGGGACGCGCAGTGTGGTGCCGTTGAATAGTCGCACTGTTTCTCCTTCTCTTCGGGGTTGGAGGGACAATTGTCGATCAGTCGGTTTCGGAGCGTGCACACTGGTACCCGAAAGATGGTGAACTATGCTTGAGCAGAATGAAGCCAGAGGAAACTCTGGTGGAAGTTCGTAGCGGTGTTGACGTGCAAATCACTCGTCTGACTTGAGTGTAGGGGCGAAAGACTAATCGAACCATCTAGTTGCTGGTTCCTTCCGAAGTTTCCCTCAGGATAGCTGGCATTTGTGTGTAACAATTTTATCCGGTAGAGCGAATGATTAGAGGTGTTGGGAACGCAATGTTCTCAGCCTATTCTCAAACTTCGAATGGGTAAGCAAGGCGATTTGCTTTGAAATCTTGTGTTGAAATCGCCCATCCAATTTGTTGAAGAATGTATAAATGCCTAGTGGGCCAATTTTGGTAAGCAGAACTGGCGATGTGGAATGAACCAAAAGTCAGGTTAAGGTGCCAGACATTGGCGCTCATGAAATACCAGAAAAGGTGTTGGTCGATATAGACAGCAGGACGGTGGCCATGGAAGTCGGAATCCGCCAAGGAGTGTGTAACAACTCACCTGCCGAATCGACTAGCCCTGAAAATGGATAGCGTTTGAGCGCCAGGCCCATACCTGACCGTCTCAGCTACGCACTTTCGTTGCCGGTTTCTCTCCGGTGAAGGTGTAATGAACGTTGAGACGGGTAGGAAGGTCGCGACAGTGTTGCTTTGAAGAGTTTTGAGCGTGAGCTCGCTCGGAGCCGCTGTTGGTGCAGATCTTGGTGGTAGTAGCAAATATTCAAGTGAGAACCTTGAAGGCTGAAGTGGAGCAAGGTTCCATGTGAACAGCAGTTGGACATGGGTCAGTCGATCCTAAGAAAACGGCGAAAGCTTGTTCGAATTTACGACATAAAATTTAAAACTGTGTGTGTGTGCAAAAGAAAGTAGTGTAGTGTTTCGATAGCAGTAGTGGTGGTGGTGGTGTGCCGTCGCCGAAACTACTTTTGCTGTTGTTGCGTTGCTACTACTATCTTAATATTTTTGTTCTGTGTGCAGTTGTCGTATGTTTTCGAAAGGGAATCCGGTTGATATTCCGGAACCGAGTAACGGAGACAAAGAGTAGCGCTTTAATCTCTTTCGGGTTGGCGTTCAACTCAATCGCGCGGTAACGCAAGCGAACTCGGAAAATGACCGTCGTGAGTTTCGAAAAGAGTTTTCTTTTCTTTTTAAGGGACGCATTCCCTGGAACCGGGTTGTCCGGAGATAGGGATTCTGGTATCCATAAAACGCCGACTCTTTCACGGTGTTCGGAGCGCTCTCGTCGGTACGTGAAAATCCGAGCGACGCCTGGTAAATCTCGTACTTGGTCGTACTGATATCCGCAGCAGGTCTCCAAGGTGAATAGCCTCTGGCCGATAGAATAATGTAGGTAAGGGAAGTCGGCAAAACGGATCCGTAACTTCGGAACAAGGATTGGCTCTAAGGGCTGGGCCGATCGGGCTGAGGTTTCAAGCGTGCAGTGTATGCTTGGCTGAGTTGTGTTGAGGATTGATTCGCTTGGTGCCGTTTGTTGAACCAATCGGCTTGCCAGGTGGTCATGTCTGAAGCAAAGCTGGCCGACAGACCGGCACGTGCAGAACCTGAGCTGCGCGGCTGTCAGTTCATTTGTACAGACCGTTTCGGTCGGCATTCAACAGCCAACTTAGAACTGGCACGGACACAAGGAATCTGACTGTATAATTAAAACAAAGCATTGCGATGGCCGATGATCGGTGTTGACGCAATGTGATTTCTGCCCAGTGCTCTGAATGTCAAAGTGAAGAAATTCAATCAAGCGCGGGTAAACGGCGGGAGTAACTATGACTCTCTTCTGGCGTGCGGCGGCCTAGTTTTTTCGCTCTCTCGAAGGTCAAAAAACAGCTCGTAAGTCAGAGTTTTTCTCGTAGTTTTAGGTCTCCTAGGGTCTTCCAAATGGGAAAACCATCTCGTCCTGCACAGGAAACCCCTTCCACTGCTGCAGGGTCGGACGGGCAAGCTCGATCCGGCTTGAGAAGGCGGAACCACGCGGAAGTCACCTATCCGGGACCATTCACGTGCACCGTTTGCTCGTTAACCGAGTGTGTTTACTCCCGGTTCAAGAATCACTGCATGACACACCACTTGCACCTTGAATTGAGCTGCAGCGTTTGTAGAAAGGTATTCCCTACTATAAACGCTGTAGCATGTCACTACCCACACTGCGCTAAGACCCCTAGGAACCCAAATATATCCCAAAACATCCCCGAAACCACACAAGTCGGTCGTACTGTAGCCAGCAGTATCAATAACAAGGGGATTAGCGAGAACAAAGAGCCCCCGCAGAACAATAGGGTTGTAACTAGGTCACAGGTCAAAAGAGCAGCAGTTGGCGCCGTAACTAGGTCAAGGTCATCCTTGTGTAACGGTGCCCCCGCTGTGAACGCAGCGGCCGGCATTGTGCGCAGTCAGGTCAACGTTGTTTTTCCAGACTGCGCAACACTGAATAATAACAGCCGCCAGAGATTAATGGTTGCTCCGGCGCCTCCGAACAATGGTGAGCTTTGTTCGCCATTGTCTGGAAAAGTTACCGATGGCGGTAATGTTATTGTTCGGAGAAGTGCACGTCTGGCGAGCAATTGCGAAGCCGGGCTGCATAACAATGGTGCCGACGCTAGTTCGGTAGCCAACGTACCTGTGATCAAAGAAGTGCCGCCGGCGCGGACGTATAGGCGAAATAGACCTGCCAGCGCGAACACTAACATCACAGAGACGCCGCGCCAACCGCCAACTTCCATGACGGTCCCGGAGTGCCGCCGAAGGACCCGAGAACAACCACAGCGGACCACAGCCTCAGAAGCAACACAACCCGCGGCACCTACAGTAGCCGACAACGCGTTCCCCTGTGGAGAGTGCGGGAGGGTCTTTAGCACCTTCGCAGGGATGAGACTCCATCTAAAACGGGCCCACCCTAGTTCCTTCAGCTCTCTCCAGCCTCCAGTGAAAGTCCCCCGCTGGAGTGCGCTAGAATCCGACACCTTGAGAGAGCTCGAAGATGCTCTAAGACGTAATGGGGAACTGTCCAACGAAAAGCTTGCGTCGCTAATGACCGATAGGTTCGAGCGCGTCTTCACCATCGACATGGTGAAGGGTCACCGGCGCAAGTTCAGAGAGACCCCCAGGACAGGAGGAGAGGATAGCCGCCCTAGCACAACCCGTGAGAGCACACCTGCACCTACAGCACAGACCCCACCGAGCACCATACCTGTTAATACTATAACTACTGACAACCCTGAGACTGCTGAGAATATTAATAAAAAACTTAAACAACACTTACTGCACTGCACCACCACTCACAACACAGAAGTCGAGGCCGAGATAAACCACATAATTAGGAACCATATAATTAAGGGTAACAACAGTAACTATTTAACACACACCATTAAATGTCTACTCGGAGCAATGCGGCAAGAGAAAGGGCGTAGACCGAAGGCAGGAAGAAAGAAGAAGCCTGAACCCTCCGTTCCGCTTAATTCGAAGCAGCTGAAACGGATGGCGTACCGTAAGGTACAGCAGGCCTATTGCAAAGATCCCAAACGTGTTGTGGCCCACCTTTTCCATAACCAGCCCCTCGAAAATGTAAGCTGCCCTGTCGAAAGCGGAGAGAAAGCTCTCCAGGCCCGGCTGGGTACGCGACCGCCTACCGATCGCGCTCCCTTCCTCCCCAAGCGCGCCCCCCTGAAGAATCATTTACTGAATCATCTTCAATCACACGCGCACTCCATAGACACGGGGTGGACCCTGCCTCTATAGAGCTTGTCGAGTCAATGGTAGGCGGGGCAACAACGGTCATAATTAACTCGGATGGAACCCGCTGCAACGTAATTAAGTTCAACCGGGGAGTTCGCCAGGGAGACCCCATTTCCCCCCTTTTATTTAACCTTGTCCTAGATGAATTAATCGACAACCTGGATCAAGCTAGATGCGGGTTTGCCATAACTAAGGAAATCCAGGTGTCCTGCGTCGCCTTTGCAGATGATATAACCCTTGTCAGTAGTAGCAGAGAGGGGATGAATAACCTTCTAACAATAACGCGGGAGTTCCTAGGGGAGAGAGGCTTAGGTATTAATCATAGCAAATGCAAAGGCATTAGATTCACTAAAGTCCCCAAAAGTAAGTCCCTTATAATTGACACTAACCCTAATTGCTTTTTAATTAGAAATCAGCAGGGAACCCCAGAACCCATCCCCATGGCCAAACCAGGAGAGCCCCTAAAAACCTTGGGTATTAATCTCACCCTGGAGGGGAACCCCACCTTTAATTACCCCGAACTAACACGAATCCTTAATACCATTAAACATGCCCCGTTAAAACCCCACCAAAAGGTACAAATAATTAGGGACCACTTAATCCCACTCCTCCAATATAAACTGGGAGTCCCCACCTTCTACAGAGCAACGTTAAATAACATCGATAAATCCATCCGATTGACCGTTAAGGAAATCCTCCACCTGCCAACCACTGGCTTGCACAACTCCTACCTGTACCTACCTCTGAAGGAAGGGGGCTTAGGACTTAAACGCCTGGCGACGCAATATGCGTCCCGAGTCGGGCTCGGCCTCTCTAACATGGCCACGAGTGATGACGCAGTGTCCAGGGCAGTGGCTGGCCTACATCTATCCCTGATGGACAAAGCCAAAAACTGCCTTGGCCTTAGCGAGATTTCCAAAGAGGCCATAAAGAAGGCCAAGGAGAAGCTCGTCCAAGCCGAGATCCGGACGCTCCTCCAATGCCACCTCGGCCGCAGCCACTCATCCTTCACGAACGATACCATCTCAAATTCGTGGATGAGATACCCCACGTTCCTCTCTGCTAGGAACTACATCATGGGTATCAAGCTGCGGGCAGGCATCATCGAGACCAGGGCTCAAAAATGGAGGGGACGCAGTCCACCGCACCCCACCATGCTGCTGTGCAGGCACTGCGGCGCGCGCTCCAGAACCCGGGAGACGGACATCCACGTCTCCCAGAAGTGCCTGCACAACAAGAAGCTCATCCTACGCCGACACAACTGCGTAGTGAGCACCCTGGGACGGCGGGCAACCCAGCAGGGCTTCGCGGTCTACTACGAGCCCTGCATCAAGCACGGGGAAACGGTCCTGAAACCCGACCTTGTAATTATCAAGGGGGACACAGCCACGATAATAGACGTAGCAGTTCCCTGGGAGCAAGGGACCAATTTGCGGGAGCACAACTCCCGCAAAATTAGTAAGTACCAGTGCTTGGAACGGGAAGCAGCCAAGTACTTCAACGTTAAGACCGTTAAAACCGGGAGCCTGGTAGTGGGAGCCAGGGGGAAATGGTCCGCAGGGAATGATAGCACTCTTAAGTCCTGTGGGCTTCATTGCTCCAAGAGACTTAAGAAGCTGCTATGCACGATCGCCCTAGAAGGGACCTGCGCAGTCTTCAAGCACTGAATAGCACTACTAGCACAAATAAAAGGAAGACTGCGGCCAGTGAAATAGCGGAGACCGATGAAAGGAAGAAAGAAGAAGCCCGAACCGTTTGTTCCGCGCAATTCTAAGCAGCGGAAACGGGCGGGCTACCTGAAGATAAAAGAGGCACACAACAAAGACCCCAAGCGTGCTGTTTCCTACCTTTTCTACAACCAGCCCCTTGATAATGTGAGCTGCCCAGTCGAAAGCGGAAAGAAAGCTTTCCGGGCCCGAATGGGTAAGCGGCCCCCTATAGATTGCGCTCCTTTGCTCCCCAAGCCCCATTTCCCAGAAGGAGGTGAGCGAACACCTCAAACTGATGAACCTTGTCTCAGCATCGGGCCCCGATGGAGTCAAGGTGTCCCACCTGCGTCTCATTGGCCCCCAATGTGTCTCCAAAGTCTTCAACACTTTTTTACTGGAGAGACACATCCCCCAGGTCCTGAAGGATTGTCGGACCACTCTCATCCCAAAAGTAGACAATCCCCGGCCCGATGCTGAAGACTTCCGGCCTATCACGATTGGCTCGTGTATATACCGGCTCTTCAGCAAGATTGTAACGAGCCACTTCAGTGCATTAACCCCCAAGCCAAGCCTCCAAGCCCTATTTCAAATGACATCAGAATTCTGCAAGAAAGGGCTTGTGCTTAAACCTGGGGAAAAGCTTCGCTGGTCCAGTGTTCGACATGAACAAGATAAACATGATCCGCAGCTACATCATCCGACGTCTCACCTATTAAGTAACACTACCTGGCCACAATGCCCGTGTTGCCCCAGGTGGACGCGCGACTGCGGCAGTAGGTGAAATATGCTGCATATGACGAATGCCGGTGTCGCCTGAAGCTAACTCCATGTCCTGACAAAAGACGGAGATTTCGGCCTAAATTGTGTGGCTGACATCTGTGAATTCAGCGCCTACAACGTCTTCTACTCAATGGCCGACAGAGTTAAGCGCTGAAAGTGCTAAAGCATGCCTGGCAAGCATACAAACCAGTGGCACGAACCTGCCTTGTTCCGAAGAAGCGATGCAACTGCAGAAACAAAAACGAAAAAAAGAAAGGAGAGAAAGGTGAACAGCATAACCCTTGTGACAAGTGGTGTATGGCTGAAATGTAATGACGTGGACGTGGTAAATGAATGCTGGAGTTGGTTAGACTTCGAGGAAACTATGTCCAATTATTCCACATTCATGCAGTAATATCAAGTTGATATTTTATCATTTATTACTTGTCGTACAGCTACGTTATTGGAAGCCGCAGTTGTTGTTTTAAAAGCAACTGCAGAATTCTGTTGCCGTGCTAAATTTGACCCGGATACTGACACTGTAATGGAAATTTGAAGCTGATTGCAATCATGAGCCATCACCGCTACATTATATTTGGTTAGTTCTCAAATTATTGAATGATCTAGTAACTTAATGTTATATATTACCACTGATGGGTAACTGTTTACCTCGTTTGATATTCGTACACGATTTATTTGTTGTTGTTATATTTACCATTGTGCTGCTGATCAGGCCTATAATGTTCACACGCACAACGTAACTGGACCGTATAAACCAGAAAAATAAAAGTAATAATAGACAAATGCTTTGTTATCTAATTTGTGACGCATATGAATGGATCAACATGATTCCTTGGTTCAAAATCTGCTATCTAACTACAGCCATGAGAACGGCTTGGCAAAATCAGCAGGCAGACAAGTCCCTTTTGCTATGATGATGATGAAAACATTTCATCTCAGCTGAAGCTGACCACCACCAACAGCAACATGATGACTTTTCTCTGTTTGCCAGTGTTAGTGTGACTGTGCATGAGTGAAACAACAGTGAGCAAGGGAAAAAATTTGCCCAAGTCTAACCAAAGGATGTTTCTCATAGGTAAGAGAGTCACCGTGAAACCCGCCATTTACCCGCGTGTTAGTCATTCATTCTTTTTGAGAGTACAACAAGAACAGTGAAGCACGCATCACCGTGGACCAGGATAAAGCTCAAGTTATTCTTAATAGGGTAAGGTTGACAACACTTAAACCAGAACAGAAGGTGGCCCTCATTAGGTCACATTTGGTTCCCCACCTTCTGTTCTGGTTCAAAACACTAGACGCGGAATGCCGAAAAGCACGGCTAATAGACGCCATCGTCAGGGGATCCCTGAAACAAATTCTGCATTCCAACAAAGTTGGAATTTGCAGCGATTTTTTTCATATAGCTTGTCGTGACGGCGGGCTCGGTATAGTCTCCCGAAGTCACTTGCTCTATTGGCTGCAACAACGGACCCGACATCGAGGAAGATCACTGATCTCCATCGGCTCACTGAGCCGATGAAAGCAGGGGTAACTATGATTCTCTTCTAGCGTGCGACGGCATCCGCGTCACGAGCGTAAAAACGCTACGCCAGGTCAACACGTTGGTAAGAATATTAGTTGCTCAAAATATGCCCATTTAAATCTGCATAACAATCAAAGTTCATTATCCAGACCATCAAATTGGCATAAGGAATCTCATCGTCAGCTGCGATGTGACCAGGCTGCTCCAGACGAAAATTCAGCACTATACTTCAGTTTTTGATTGTTTCATTATCCTGAGCCATTTTAGTGCCTTATAGGAATTGAATTGCACATTAATTATGTCCATGGAATAAAAAACAGGGATAGTCTCTGTAGGTGAAATTTTCAGCACTAATGTTCTATTGGTTGGCAAAAAATCGAGTTTTTATTGGATAGCTTCTCATTGCATAGTTATGGCGTAATAACATTGGTTCTTTTGCCTAAACTTTTCATTGATTAAAATTGTTCTGCTTTGATTAGCTACAATTTCTTTTATTTCATTGGTCCAAATTTTTAATTACCTAACAATTCATTACGTAACATTTGATCTCATTTAGTGTTTGATCAGTGACGTCACCAATTTGACAGTGGTATTTTTTCATTGTTTTTAACTATTTTTTCTTTTAAGTATTAACTTTTCCACTTTGCACTTTTGTAATATGATTTTAAAGAATTTCTATACGTTTATTGTTATGGTAGCCAAATGAAGTTTAATTATTTTTTGAAGTCAATTTTTTCTAATTGAAATTAACTTTTCAATGCTCAACAACAACAATATCAATAGTAAATAACAGAAAATAGCCTGAATAATGAACAACAGTGTGGCCCGTTTTTCCATTTTATATGCTGTTTTCTCATCCACCGGACAATCGTCACTGTGGGGAGTCCGCCTGAGCACCGCTGTTACATTTACCATGTTGGTGGTTAGTCCACCTTTGCACCCTTTCTTATCCTATATCTCAGTTTGTACGCCCTGCCTTCATATACCACCACGACGATTAGTTACAAGACGTAACTCAGAAATATCAGCCATCACGAAAATTAGCAACAAGCTAGGAAATCTTTGTTCTATCTGAGAACTTAAATACCATTTGAAAGAAATGTCAACCAATAGTTGGCTTCACTTGTCAGATAAATTACCTTCTTAGCTAACAATTAAATGAGATTTATGCCTAAGGCTCTTTTCTGTGTTTGTCAGATATTGTTCTGCAAAGCAGCTAATAAAGGCTATTCAAGTACAAAGAGAAAATCTACGAGTGATAAATTATCCACAACTGCAGTTGTCAGCCAAAACTAGCAGTGGTGATTGCTGAATTTTAGCATCGAAATATTTCTCTAATTTTAGCTTGACTCTTTTCTGAAAATGTTTCCAGTTTGAAATAGAATATTTTATCTTTAATCTTTCCAATGTTTCTTTTTCTCTCTTTCACCAGACATATTGTTTTTCTTGTTTTATTTAAATAAAATCTGCAAATTTATTTACAAATAAACACACACATTTATTGTATTAATTGTATTAAATTTATTTTTCAATATTTTAAGTAAAATGACAATGAGTTGATTTGGTAAAGCGTCCACAGCGCTGTTGAAATTCTAGACCAGCGTTACTACTGGGATAGTTTCAATTTCTGCCTGGGGCATTTCTATGGCATGATGGTGCTCAGAAATTAATAAGTTAACCTTCGGATGATTAAAGTGGGGTCAATTTTGGCCTGGCTTGCAGTTTTCTCTTCATTTTTTATTTGAACGCTGTCCAGCACTTCTGATGTATTCATTAGCTTTACTTTTGTGTATTTTCGACCTAACAGAGCCAAAAGAAGCAATGTGCACTCAGCGACAATTTCAACAGCGATGTGGATGTTTTCTCAAATCATTATAAATCAAAATACGCTCCCACGGTTTTCAGCTGAATTTGTTGCCTGTTTGAATTTGTCGTCTAGACTTGATGTAAACTTCCGGGTTATTGAATTTGTTTAGATTGGATGTAAACCTGGTAAAATTAATGTCAAAAATCGTTCAATCTCATCATAGAAGAATAAATCGCCGCCGCCATCAAGTCTGTGCAGAAGAAATCATCCCCAGGTCTCGACCGCATCAACACCGACGACTTCAAACGCATTGGCCTTCGATGCCTGCCAAAAGTATTCAACTGCTTCTTGCTGGGCAAAAGCATACCCTCGCACTACAATAATGGAAGACTATCCTGATTCCGAAGAGTATTATCGACGCTTTGCGGCCAGATGATAAACGACGAAGGTCCAAAAGACGGCAACTATGGAAGAAGCTTGAATGGAAAGCGAAGAGGAGCCGAAAACAAAGATTTCCAGTCCTTTATCTTCAAAGATCCCAAACGTGTGGCATCCAACTTTCTCCGCGGCCAGCTCCTCTGTGATGTAAGCTGCCAAGTCAAAATCAGAGGAAAATCATTCCGCAAATGACTAAGCAAGCGACCAAAATCAGACAGCACTCCTTTACGTTGTACATATTGTAATATTGTTCACATTTGTTTTTTTTTGTAAAATATAACTTTATGTATTTTATATTTGCTTGGTTCCGAAACGTGTTTAGCGAATATCAGGAAACTTTCCTTCCAAAATATTGCCTATTTATCAACGTAAATTTGAAGAAGTAATATTACAAAAGCAATTTATCACTTTAAATAATACGATAATCTATAATCAATAAAATGTGAAACTGCAAGGGATTTTAAAAGGAATTCTTAAAGCATGATTTTTAATGACCAATGTGCCATCGCTTTGACAACAACATAATCTAAAACATCACTACACTTTGCCCTATAACGTAAAATAGTCATCTTTCATTTTATGCTTAAAAATACATAGAGCAAATGTAAAGAAGTAAAATATGAAGCAAATATATGTAGTTTGGAATTGCTGAAATTAATCATCGTTAACGCAAACACAAGTTGTAACAAAGCATTCTACCATTAACTGAAAATTTCAGAACAACCATTAACCAATCACAGTTCAACGCTGAATAGCTAATGAAATAGCATATGTCATCAGCCAATTATTGATCAATGTAGAATAGCCTATCAGCGAACAGCCATTGAAAAAAAGAGGCTATAATCGAGCAGACAAGTTAAGAATAGACTAAATAATTTTCTTTATCGTGTAGTTTAATCGCCTTGATACGCAAATCTGCTAATTCTTAGTACATAAAGGCCTACGCACATTCAGAGTAAACATATTTTTACAACCAGACCATATGCGACAAGAGTAATATTTAATCCTCATAAATACAAATCAACGATGTATTTATTTTTTTATGATTATTTTTATTTATATTTATATAATAATTTTAAATTAAGAAATATTTATGAAAACTGGAAAACTATTTTATTATATTCAAACTTGAGCATCACATTATGTGTCACCAGAGCAGCGTCCTTGGTAGCAGATGGTCGGTATTGCAGATGACGGCTTGGTTTGTTTCCTGCTTGTATGAAGTGTTTGCTAAATTTTTTTCCGGACAGAGTTCGATACTTTTTTCTCTTTTTCGTGTTTATATTGAAAATTTCTGGGAGTTTTGTTTTTATGCTTTTATTTATATCCTTTAGCGTGGAACTTGGTTGAAAATGGTGATTTAGTTTTTTGTCACTTACCCATTTTAGGTTTTTGGATTAATATCATTGTTTAAATCATTTATTAAGTGAATTTATTTAAATTTCATCGACTGCGAAGAGCAATTCTGTGCAATTTTTTATTGCATTTTACATTCCGCATCGACAGTTTCATTTTCTTCTTTTCAAACTCATCTATACACTTTGATTGTTGTTTGGTGGCGGGTTTTTTTTTAAATTTGTTTAATGTTTGTCGAAAATGCGTGGTTGTGATCACATTGGAATTATGTTTCTTTTCTTTTTTTGTTACTTGAATAACTGTGCTGTTAGCAGTTGGGGACGATCGTTAGCTTAGTGCGCTTATCGTTGAGCTTTGGCTAATTAAACGCAGGTTTGTGCGAGCGAATTAACATATGCAGTTGAATTTCGGCCGTCGCTTATAACCTTGACCTTGTTTTTTGAATACTTTTTTTTAAGCTTCTTGTGTTTTTATTTTAGTTCTGATCCTGCGAACGAAAATGAGTCACATACCACAAGTTCCGTATGTGAGTGATCAAGTTCAGATGCCAGTGATGGGTCCAAAGGATCAGCAGACCTTAGCTTGGGCCCATCAGAATTACATCATCGACTCTGGTATCCAATCTGCTGGCGTGAACACGTACGCGTCGTCGACAGTGTCGGCAGTATCAGCAGTGAGCAATTTTATTGAAGAATATGGCGATCCGTACACACCAGGCTATACGCGCGAACAAATAGACGGTATGAAGGATGTTTTTGTTAATTGTTTATTATTAATTAAATTTATTCAGGCATAAATGCTGAATACGAAGCGACTCGGTCTCAGCGAATCCGCGCAACGATGTTTCCGGAAACGATTGAAGATCCGAAAGATTTAAGCACTTCCCAGTATGATTTCGGTCCGATGACTACTAATGTGCAACGCTTGGCCGAACCGAGTCAAATGTTGAAAACGGCCGTTGTGAATATCATAAATTATCACGATGATGCAGAATTGACGGCAAAAGCGATTCCTGAATTGATCAAACTCCTTAGCGATGTCGATCAGGTTTTTATTGATAATTTAATCTAACTGCAATATTTTATACCGATCCCTTATACAGTAATTATTTTATTTTTTGCTGTTTTTTAAATGGGGAGTAATGGTGTAAAGTTGTAAAACTGAACGGATAGAAAAATGTTTGACGATGTGTGAAGTTCAGGTTTAATTGTTCAATTTGTAGGTTGTTGTTCAACAAGCCGCTATGGTAATTCACCACCTCAGTAAACGTGATGCCGAATTGATGGCACTGGCGAAAAGTACAGATTTGGTATCAGCGATCATCAATGCGATGAATTTGAATGCTGATCCAGAGTTGACGAAATATGCAGCTGGAATTCTTTATAACATTTCCAGACACTATGCAGGCTTGTTGGCAATTTTTCAGTCTGGTGGCATTCCCGCATTAGTGCGTTTGTTGGGGTAAAGCAGTTTATTGTTTTGTTTTTAATATTTTATTAAAAAATGAATTTTCTTTTTTGACTTTATTATTATTATTATTATTGTATAATTATAGATCACCAATTGATTCAGTTGTGTTTTACGCTATCACTACGTTGCACAATTTGTTGTTGCACCA
This sequence comes from Trichinella papuae, assembly GCA_001447755.1. NCBI lineage: Eukaryota > Metazoa > Nematoda > Enoplea > Trichinellida > Trichinellidae > Trichinella > Trichinella papuae. The sequence continues at coordinate 14,441 of JYDO01000254.1, read as the reverse complement.
ACAAGGTTCCAAGGATGAAGTTCGTCGATCAGGAGGTGTACCGAAGATGGTCGCGTTGTTGCAAAAGCCAATACCGAAATTTCTTGCAATTGTCACCGATTGTTTGCAAAATTTAGCATACAAGCATGCAGAGACGAAGGTGAGTGGAAATTCGACGTGAACAATATTTTTCTTTTTGCAATAAACCAGAGTATTGAATATTCAATTGCTGCAGTTGGTGATTCTTGCATCTGACGGTCCGCGGCAGCTTGTGCGTATTGTTCAAAGTTACGACTATGAAAAGTTGTTGTGGACAACGTCACGTTTGTTGAAAGTGTTGAGTGTATGTCCGCAAAACAAGCCGGCCATCATTCAAGCAGGTTAGCAAAGTTTGTTCTTCTTTTTTGGTATATATATATATATATATATATATATAACTGGATAAAGCGTAGATATAAATAAATACAAGTTCTGTTTGTTTGTTTGTTTATTTTTAATTTTTGTAGGTTGCATGCAAGTGTTGGGTCAGAGACTTGCGCATCCGTCTCAGCGCTTGATAAGAAGCTGTTTGGATTGTCTGCGTAATTTGTCTGACGAAGCAACGAAAGAAGAGAATGTCGAAGATTTGTTGAGACATTTAATCCAACTGCTCGGCTCTAGCGATATGCAAGTGGTTGCTTGTTGTGTGGACATTCTCTCCAATTTGACTTGCAATAATCAACGCAACAAGGTAAAGAAAGGGATTAAATTTTTCATTGCCGCTTGTTCAATCCACAGTTACACACCATGATCTTGGTGACCGTTTCAGATGACCGTCTGCCGTAACATGGGCATTGAAGCGTTGATCCGCACGTTGCAACAGTGTGCAACGCTGTTCGAAATTGTGGAATCGGCCCTGTGCACACTTCGCCATTTGACATGCCGTCACCCGGATGTCGAGGCGTCGTTGAATTCTGTCCGTCTCAATTACGGCATTCCGCTAATTTGCAGCTTTGTCAACTTCCACTCTCAGCCGTTGCCAGTGATCAAAGCAGCTTTGGGTTTGTTGCGCAATTTGGGCTCAAATCCGGCCAATTTGGCCGCCTTCCGAGAACAAGCGGTCGTAAACAACGTCTGCATGTACTTCATACACTCTTTCCAACAAGTCCAACAAGCGCAACAGGCGAAAGCCGATCCGCCGATCATCGACGGCGTCAGCAGCATGGACATTGTGGAATGCACCATGGCCACTTTGCACATGCTGTCCAAAGACGCGCTGAATCGTAACGTAATGCGACAGATGAATATCATTCCAATTCTTGTTCAGGTAGGTACTAGCTCATATATATATATACATATTTGTGTTTGCAAGTATTTAATACATTCGAACTTGGTTAAATGCACGTGCAATTTGTCAAGAATTTCCATACACTTATCCAAAGTTGGGAATTATGCAGAGTAATTGAAAGGAGCAATAACTTCACATATATAAATAGGTTTAATGCAAAAATATGTTCATTTATCTTAAGTAAAATAGTCGGAAATGTAGGTTTGAATTATATTTTGTGGCACCAGCGTTACTAGCTGCTCTTCAATTCGGTCTAGGTTTGTCTGATTTATGTTGTTTTCGTGAAAATATGACCGAATTGTTGCCAAATCTGCGACAGCTTCCTTGTGAGTAACTTCCTTGGAAAGCAGTAGCTGTTTTGACTTTGGGCTTGTTCACGTTGTCTGTAATAGGCGTACTTATTCTGATATAGCGAACAATAAACTTTGCCAACTATCAATAGTTGTTATGGCTGATAATAAACGTAAAGCAGCAATGAACGCACCTACTGTGCACTTAAGGACTATATATTGCGAACAGTAAATCCCGTGGACCTCAGCAAAATGATGCACTTATAACCAAGTTCGACTTTCCTTTAATTTTTTTTTCATCACCATAAATATTGCTGTTCTGTTCTAGTTGCTGTACTTTGAAGTGGAACACATCCAATTGGTCGCGTCTGGCACATTGTCAGAATTGTCCAACGAAATGGAAGGCGTGCACATGATTGAACAGTGCGGTGCCATGCCTCCACTGACAGAGTTGCTTCATTCTAAAAATGAAAGCATTTGTATGTTTTAATTTTTTAACTTTTTATTTTACCATTTCGTCACAACATTATATTATGTTGTGTGTATGTAAGAAAGACAAAAAAATTGTCAAGCATCTTTTTTAAGCCACTTATGCTGGCATCACGTTGCATCGTATGAACGCTGACAAGCCAGTTGAATATCGCAAACGTCTCAGTGTTGAATTGACCAGCTCGTTATTGCTCGATGATGGTAGTGCAGCTTGGGTTCAGGTTAGTTTGTTGATGTTAATGGTGATTTTGCATTATAACTTGGTTATTATTATTTATATTATTTTGCCTTTTTTACAGGATACAGGTCCCGAATCATGTGTATTATCGGACGACTTCAGTGATATGCTTTATCAAGGTGAGTTTGTTGACATTCTATTAAGCTTTTGAGGAAAAAATGTAATAATATCGAATTCACTGATTGCTCTGTCCAGGCGCATATGACAACGCGATGAGTTACGATCAGATGCATGTGAACAGTCCGGCAGCGGTTGGAGTCGGTTGGGATCCGATAGATACTGGCATGATGGGTCAGCCGTACGCAACAATGCCAGTTGGCATGGGTCTTGTATCTCAGCCAGTACCACCACAGCATTATCCTGGACAACCACCACCAACAGTTAACGCCTGGTATGATACAGATTTGTGAAAAACACAATGCCTGACCTACCGAACAAAATAAAGCTGACCTTTATCTAGCACTGTGGCGATGATTTCTACAATAACACTCATTCATATTCCATACTGTATACAGTGCATTCAAAACATTTAATTTATTCAATATTACCATTATTCATTCATCAAGTTGACAGTTATCAGTTTATATATACATATATATATATAATATGCATTCTATGGATAATAAGAAACTTATTGCTAAACAAATAAAAAAATAATTGTTCATTGAAGTGTGTTTTTATATTACATTTCAAAATGAGTTTTTATGCAGCATGTATATTTGCTTTTTTTATATTGCAGGGTTTTTTAAATTAAATTTTTTGTAGGCTATTTTGTTCGCAGAAAATTTTTTCTTCTGATGTGAAACAGTAACTATTTTCTTTAATAATTGTATATTCATGAACAATCCGAATATTTAAAATTTATGTTTAGGGCGAAGTAAATATTTTTTAATAGTACGAGCTTGAATTTGCTGGAGCTTTTTGTTTTTATCCGTATTGTTTTGAAAATTCTCTTTTCACATAATTGTTCGAATGCTTTTCATCAATAATATTCACGTTTTGCTCATCTGATGATGATCAAAAATAACTGATCTCATGTTTTCAGAAATATTGATTTTTTAATAGCATCGTTGTAATAATCCTGAAGTAACACAAAATTTTTACACTATTTTTATATTTTGCAACATTAAAACTTAAGTTTAAAAAATAATTATTTTGATAATAATAAAATATTTGACGTACTTTGTTTTCTTATTTAACAAGTTGTAATTTCAGGTGAATTGAATTTTTGTTCATATCAATCGATCTCAGCACAATGTAAGCAAACGGAAGTAAATTGTTCAATGTCACAAGCATCTGAAAACGCAAAAAATATAAGTAAAAACTAATATTGTACTAACAACAGCAACAAAAATAAAACTAATTTATTTACATTAAAAATAAATTTAGGTAATAAGAAATTTAAATTTTAAAATAAAGAACAGTTGCTATAATTTGAAAAATTTCCTAACTGAAATAGTTCATTTAGAAATGGCCATCAATCAAAATAAATTATTACTATATTCTGCATTTCACTAGAACATCTTTTGAAAAGTAGAACTGATAGATAACCTCGACAAAAAGCAACTTTAGCTTGTAGTAGCTAAATACCAGTTGCTAATATTTTCTTAAATTTTTCAAATCATGCGTTTTTTTCTTTTTTGTGTGAAAGTTATCATCGATTAAAAATAAATAACTTTGCCTTTCAATAAATAGTACGTTTCTTAAAAAGAAAATAGAAACATCAAGTCTTTTTTTCTTTCAAATTAAAAATAGAACTTGTAGAATATTTTGAAATTTTGCATTCATTCTGAAAAATTTTGAAAAATACTGCCAAATATATTCTAGAGGCAATTTCAATTATTTCAAATTATATTCAAATCATTATTGGCCTATCAGTCATAATCATGAGATAAATCTTGAGATAAGCTGCAGCCCGCAGGAAATTTCAGTTTTGGCGAATAAAAATTTAATTATTCTGATGGCCAAGAAAATTACTAATTTATAGAATCCATTAGAGGACTAAATGAAAACTTTGAAGATTTTGAAGTCTTAAATTAGGAAATTAAATTGGGAACTTTATATGATTGATCAAACAATGCCAAATCAAGTTAACAGGTAAGATTTTCTTTGTAAAACAATTTGTGCTGATTAGCAAAATCAAAATTCTCTAAATTGTATCACTTTTTTTCTCAGTTGAAGCATTCCATTCAACATGTTTATACTTGCTCAATCGCATTTGCAGTAATGTTGACAGCAATAATACGACAGTAATTTTTATAATTCATAAACAATTTTTATAATAATTCTTCATATTTATATTTTAAATATAGCAGTATCATGAGCACAACAAATTTTGAATGCTGCACAAATTTAATAAAGCGTTGTTATATAGGATGCAGTCAACTTCATTGAGAAATTGGCCACAGAGCGGCAACGAGCAAACAAAGTAAACAAGCTACAAGGTAAATCGTTTGCTGTGATAATACAGCTAAACTACGAAAACAAGTTGCAACATAACAACACTATCACATTACACACAACAAACAAATAACGGCAAAGTTCAACAAAATGCAAAAAATGCAGGATTAAACAAAGTAAACAATTACCAACATACAGAAGCACATCATAAAAACTACACATCATAAAAATTAATGTTTTTATTTGTATTATGGAACAAACAACCCGCCCTATTACTGTTCAGCTTATAGATATAAATATAGGAGACTTTCGGACAAACTTAGTCGCTTACCCGGGACAATTCCAATTCCCAATATTCAAAAAATAAGAGCGCCTGTGCCCGTATCACCTAGCCGCCACCAACCATAATGTAAAAAAAATAAAATTTTCTGGCATTTATATGAAGTGTCACTATTATAATAATTTTATAAGAACACAAAGCTAAAATGATACAAGCCTTGTGAACTGGTCATGCTGGTAAACGATTGCAAACTGATAAAAAATCAGTGCAAACGTGATAAATTAACTATAGCAAATCAGGTACAGAAACAATCGCGAACATTAATACAATTATTTAACGTTTTACATTGCAACACCATTAAACAACAATAATCATTAAACAATTAAACAACATTAATTGAACTATTAAACATTAAGCAATAAACATTAAACAAACCATTTTCCTTTATTACTACTAATGGATTACTGTAGCGCTACAGTATTTCTAGAAAACATTTCGAAGAGTGGACCAGATTTTGTTTGATAATTGTTCACCTGTTATTCAAATGTCGTTTTGAATATTTACTTGCAAGTTTCTTTACGTGAAAGTGATTGTCGTCAGAGGGTGATTGTTTGGAAAAGATTCTTTCGCTTGTATATGATTGAAATGGTGTGTTTGGTGAAAGAATTATTAATTAAAATGTGCAATAGCGTTGCAGTACAAGCTCTTCTAATTGATGGTAGATGTTTTTGAAATTGGAAACGTCACTGCTAGCTTATAATGTGAATTACCTTGAAGCACGGTCAACAGACACTGAAAAAGCTTAATTTTGAACAGTCGATAGCGCAATGAAAGTGTGCGAAAATCATTGTTCAAAGTTGCAGGATTGTTTTGATGATGCTTGCCTTCTAACCTGGATATGATGGGTACGTGTTTCTGGTGTAAATATGGCATTGAAGAATCCCAATTTTTATTCTTCTCAGTAGTCATAATGCCGATTACACGATTTTCGCTCCCCGACAGTTGAATTGGAATGTTGTTGAAATACGTATTCGCAAAATGAAAAAGTAAGCTCTTATGGAAGTTTGTTCTGTTGGTGTTGATGGTGTAAATCATTTTTTGACTTCGCATGTGAAGGCGTGAACCTAATTTTTCCATGCTGTTACTGGTTCCTGTTTGAATGTCTGACATTTCATTGCCGTATTATGCAGTAAAATGAAAGAACAAAACTGTGTGGAGCATAACGTTCTCAGACCGTTCTCAAATGTGGAATGGTTAAACGAGGCGTTTTGATTTGAAGTGAAATCATTCATTAACCATGTCCAGTATTTGACGTTTGAAATAGAGCTGGTGGACTAAGCGTTACGTCCTGAACGTGAGGTGCTCGGCTGTTAGTTGGTCTATAAATATTGTTACGGTTGAAAATTAGCAGGCAGCTTAAACCTGGCAAGGACATTATATTTTTAAAACGAAGTATTGAAATGGACGATTACTGGTGTTGATGCTATGTGATTTCTGCCCAGTGGTCTGAACGACAGATAGAAGAAATTCAGTGATGCGCCAGTATACCCCTGAGAGTAACGATGGCTTTTTTGTCAAATGGAAATCAGTGAAGAAAAACGCAATACTGGAATCTTCTGTTCCTATTCACGTGTGGCGTCTCATCTTTTTGAATGCCAGGCTCTTTGTGATGTAAGCTGCTGTATCAGATATTCAGAGAAAGCGCTGTGAAACTGGTTGAGTAATCAATCCCAGCCGGATTGTGGATTCTTCTCCGTCAGCAGCCCTGCACTGTCCCTTAATAATACGTGCCGCAGACTAATTTGTCTCGGTAATTTTTGGATGATATTTTTTCAATTTAAGCGCAGGAAAGCCCTAGAACTGTCGCTGACGCTACTAGGCAAGCTTCGGTAAGCGATGAAAATATTACTATTTCATTGATTTATTACCCCGGCCCTTTCAAATACCCTAAGCTCTATTACCATTAATTCAATGAATTATACTGCTCCCAATTTCCCCGGAAGAAGGATCCACCGCAGGTGATATGGATAAAAGAAAAATCGATGCAACCCAGTTAGCAAGTTTTTAATTGTCAAAGCGACGAAAAGTAATAAGAAAATATGATTTTGACTATTTAAAATTTGGATTTGCGTGGAATAGTGACCATGAAGATCGACGTCCTCCGTGTGTTATTTGCTATGCAATTCTGGCAAATGAAAGCATGCGACCAAATAAATTACTTCGACATATTGAGACAAAGCACATGGATCTCAAAAACAAGCCACTTCAATTTTTTGAAAGCAAACTAAAGGAATTGAATGCTTCGCAATGTGTACTTCCTCATTTCACCAATATTAATGAAAAAGCCATGCATGCTTCATATCTCATTAGCTTGCGAATTCCAAAGTCTGGTAAGCTTCACACAATTGGCGAATCATTAATACTCCCATCGATAAAAGATGCTGTTGGAGTTATGTTTGGTGACACGTGCTTGAAAGAGATCGAAGTAATTCCACTTTCTAACGACAGGGTTGCACGCAGAATCGAAGATATGTCCAAATGGGTGGACGGTCAGCTTATTAACACGCTTAAGAGAAGTAAATTTTTTTCCCTGCAGCTGGACGAGTCAACGGATATACAAAATTTATCCCAATTGATTGTCTTTATCCATTTTGAATGGAACAGTGAGCAGCATGAGAATATACTGTTTTGTGAACCAATTATTCAGGGTATTAGTGAGGAAATATTTGAGACTCTTGACGCTCATATAAAATCGAAGGAGCTGAACTGGAGGAATTCTGTTGGTATATCGACTGATGGTGCACGGGCAATGTGTGGCAAGAACAGTGGTGTTGTGACACGCGTTCATAAACAAAGTCCTAATGCTTCATGGACTCACTGCAGCCTTAATAGAGAAGCATTAGTATCTAAAACTATATCAGACGATTTGAAAAATGTTTTAATCCGTGAAAATCATCAACTTTATGAAGAGTAAGCCGTTGCAGTCTCGCTTGTTTGAAAAACTGTGCGAACAGATGGGAAGCTGCCATAAATCCCATCCTTTGCATTCTGAAGTACGTTGGCTGTCAAGGGGCAAAGTGTTAACAAGACTTGTTGAACTCCGCGAAGAAGTCGCAGTATTTCTGGAAAGACAAAATGATTACTCGAAAGTTTTTGCGCGATGAGAAATTCGTTCTGAAGCTCACTTATTTGGCAGACATATTTTCAGTACATGATAAGATTCGAGGTTATACGAAAACTTTATTTATGGAAAAAAATGTTGAAGACGGAAATTATTACTGTTTCGAGACATTAGCAACTTTTATTGTCGAAGAAGAAGTAACTCTATCTGAGGACTTAATCTCTATGATAGCTGCACATCCAGAGTCGTTGAAAGAAAGTTTTGATTATTATTTCAGTGAAGAAATGAAATTATCTGGATTGGGAATCCGTTTCAGAGTGTTGTTGTGGCTACCGGCATATCGACGAAGGCAGATGAATAATTAATCGATTTGTCTGAAGATTGTTCGTTAAAAATGAGTTTTGATCGTAAAAGATTAATACAGTTTTGGCTCTCAGTTGAAAACACATATCCAACTCCTTCCACCGCAGGATTAAAAATGCTGCTTCCTTTTACTACTTCGTACATGTGCGAAATTGGATTTTCAGCAATGATTGGAATTCAGAGCAAATTTTGAAATAAGCTACAATTATCCAATATCTTGAGTCTGAAACTAACGCGTGTTTACTGTGGACGTCAAAGAAGTCATCAATCAAAACAGAACGCAAGCCCATTGTTCGCATACACTTTATTATGCATTTGACTAATACACTTATACATTATAATTAGGTGTATTCATTAAAAAATTTAAAAGTATTAAACTCATATTGTTTATTTAACCCCCTCTGGTTTTTAAAATATGCATTGCAAGCCGGTGGTTCGCGAAAAATTACCGTTTTCGAAAGTGGATCGCGTCCCAGAAAAGTTTGAGAACCACTACTCTAATAGACGTTGTTGTGAGCATGCTTACTGTGTTGGTGCGCGCTTCAGATGGTCATATCCCTAGTCCAACTAACAAGCGTACTCACCGGACACGTACGGACTTTTTTTTATCAAATGGTAAATGGTATATCCTTCATCAGCGCACCTGTCTACATATGTAGACAAACAATGTTTGGAACAGTTCTGTGATTTAAATAAAAATAATTAGCCTTATTTATTCCAAATCTATCGATAAATTTTTATGCTCTATCTCCACAGCTAATTTTTTTGATCTATAACGTTTTTAAACTGTTGTTCCATGTTTACTGTTCATATTTCGGGCACCTGTCTACATATGTAGGCACATAACACTTTCTCTTTTTATGATGATTGTATTGAAATAATCGATATGTTAGCAGTAGCTAAAATGCTCTGAGATTACCACATTGATCATTATTGAATGTGGTCCATGTTTGTGCGCTTTAGGGAATCTAGGATAAAGTTTCTTTGGATAATATAGAGTAGATTAGCAAACAGTGTGCCATCGCAAAAGATAAATACAGTATGCTTCATGAGTGTCCGCCACACTCTGAGACCTTCTTGATGTTTGTCTAAGAGTCACTGCTATTAGCTGAATATGTGACAAAAGACAAACCGCCAGTTGCTTATGGCAGCTAAAAGAACTGGGTGAGCGATATCCATTTGCAGCTATTTATTGCTAAAGATAATCGGTTGTGACGAACTTGTGATGGCCACTTTTGCATTTGACCATACGTATTGACCATTTGACCAGCAGAGTACGGTGTGAAGGTCAACTGGATACGTGACGCAGAGAATGGTTATGCTCTGAAAAATTTGTTATATACTGGCAGAAGTGTTGAAAAACGCCAAATTGGTCTAGCAACACCATTGTTGAGCAATTGGCACAGCCATTTGTGAACTCTAACAGAAATGTTTTTATGGACCATTATTTTACATCACATTTCACCGTGCAATATCTTCTTGAGCATGGTCTTACAGCTATTGGTACAGTCTTTGCACATCGCCATGATGCTCCAGCATGTTTGCGTAAAGCTGCACGACGTGATCTTTACTCGACATTAGCATGTTCATGAGCACAACAAAAAAGTAACGATGATCAGCTACGTGCCAAGCAAGAACAGGAATGTTCTTCTGATGACTTCATGACACGCAACGTTGAAAATAGACAACCAGAGAGATGATAAAAAACCAAATATCATCAGTGACTATTCTCTTGGCAAAAGAGGCGTCGATAGCATGGATGCAAGAATAGAAGATTTTTGCTGTAAAAGAAAGACCAACAGATACACCATGCTGATGTTGTACCTCATCACAGACGTGTGCATCAACAGCGCCTATTTATTAATGAGCTACAACCAAAGCTATCAGAAAATAATGAAACGTTTCATGAAAGAGCTTTCAGCTCTGCCGGCCAAGCAGTACATTGAAGCCATGTATCAAAATCCAAAAATCTATCCTCAGACTAGAGATGCCTTTATCCGTTGCGGACTGACACCGAAAACAGGAACGGCGGAAAGATCAGTTATAAAAAGACGAAATCCATCATAAGGTTAAGAGCAGGGATGGAGAAAATCAACTCAAAGACATTGTCATGCATGCCATAAATGTATATATAGCAGCCATAAAGTTATTGAAATATCGCGTAGCGCATGCAATGAATAAAATGTATGACCTATTCGTGAAATACTCATTACTTCCTGAAGAGTTAATCAGTTCAACATAAAGTGCAATGATAAAACTTGACGAAAGTCGAAGTGTCTACACATGTAGATTGAAGATATAAAATTTCCCGTCAGGATGAGGGTTAATCACAGAGATGGTAAGTGGAAGCACTTAATAAAACGTTCTGCCTACTGCTGCAAAAGACATTCCACCGTTCACTTTATCAAGCAGCTTTACTTGCTCCTCAATATTCATGACTTTTTTGTCACTTTAAACCATTCCAGAGACAGAAGTTCTTTTAGGATCCATAACAAACAGAAAGACGGTAACAGTAAATAGAAAAACCAAAGCTCAGTATATAACAACAACAATTGCTTAGTACATGAACAAAATGCAGGCACAAGCCATTTTATGTGACTATAGTAGCTTCATGCATTACATATTTACTCAAATTTTGCGTTATTCTCACGCTGTGTTGGACTGTGCTAACACGGAAGCGCACGTTCTGCACTTCCAGGCATGCTGCTGCCGTAAAGCAACTTCCCGTTCGCAGCGCCTCTTTTCGTCTCTCCCTAATGTTTTTATCTTTTTTATTTTAGCATTAGTAGCGCTTAGTTAGCCTCCCATTTTGGTTAAGTAGTTAACACTACTGTTATGATGTGGAACCTCATAGTCGGAAACAACCTTGCACTGAACCTGCAGATCCACAGTATGCATACACAATAGATTCTAAAAATAGGATTTAGAATTTGGAGTTTTTTCAATCAGGTTGAAGGCCGACTGTACAATGTTTTATTTTACAACATAAAACAAAACTATTTAAATTACAGTATGTACAACGTATACAAAGATACAATACAATAATAATGAAAAATGTTGAAAACTTCTAATTCAAAATTTGGGGAGATTATGCAACAGCAATCGACTAATAATATAAATTAAAAAAACATGGATTGCTTGTGATATCACAGTGATAATGTGCTTCGTTAAGCTATTCCTTTTATATTTGTTCACAACCAGTATTTATCATCATGATTTGTACAATTGAGCGTGTAGCATCTTAATATATTAATTGTATTTGGTTCCTTCGGGGTGATACAAACTGAATTCCATCATTGCCAAACCCCATCACTAAGAAATGCCAAAGGCGAAACACAAGAGAAAACACGGGAAAATGGATTAAACGGTCTTGAATTCCGTTTTAAATAGCCCTTTCCAACATTTCGTTTTGATTTCTCATCTTATCTATAATTGAAGATCAACTTGGGATATTGGTGGTGCCGTCAATTACTCATTGCTGATGCCAACAAAAGGAAACGGATAATTCACAAATGGTGCACAAATGCTGACGATATCAAGCAATGTTATGTCGATTGCCTCGTGAAATGAAGAAGCTTCAACAACTTTTCTGCTTGTGCATTCATCAAAGTGCTTTACTTTTATTACTCCGCGTTCATAAATACTGTTCAAAGGAATGTCAACCAACAGTTGCTTCGCTCGTCAGGTTAAATTACGTTTCAGCTAGCAATTATACGAGATTGATACATCAGATGCTTTTCCATTTGTCAGAAATTGTTCTGATGAGTAGCTAAAGGCGATTTTACTACTATGGGAAAGTCTACAAGTGATAAATTGTTCACAGCTTCAGTTTTGAGTTAAAACTGGGACAGGCAACTGCTAATTTGTTAGCATTGAAATACTTTTTTAACTTTAGCGTGACTGTTCTTTGAAAATGTTTCTGCTTTGCAAAAGAATTTTATCTTTAATCTTTCTAATGTTTCTTTTGCTCCCGTTCACCACAGCTGTTGTTTTTCTTGTTATATTTTATTTAAATAAATAATACGATTATGGAATTTTGTTTAAAATAAACATCCGTGGTTATACATTCATTTTGTGTAAATTGTATTAAATTTGTTTTTCAATATTTAAAGTAAACCGACTACTGGGTTGACTGAACATTCAAGTTGCAATTATTGTATTACGATGGTTCAACATTCCAGATAAAAAAATATCTGTTGCATTTCAAAATCATTTTACCAAACAAAACTGAAAGCAAAGAAAATTATGTTTCATCTCAAGTTCACTCCATCATGGGTGTCCGTTATCTTGCTCTAGCACCGCATATGCTTTGCCAAAGTATGATCATTGTTAATTAACCTGGTCATCAGCCAAGGAGCATAAATTGGTCTGTCGTGTGCTGCCAAAACATTTATTCCCGTAGTTCGCAGTGAATAATAACTGCGTAATATCAAAGGGTTCGCTATCTGGGTCAAACAGTAAGTTCATTTGAGAAAGCATTTGTCTGCAGCTGGATGGTTCAATTCGGTCCCACTTTTCACCGCATTTTCTTATTGCTCGTTGACCGCGCTATTTTATTGGACTGTCATGTCGTTGTCTTCTTGGTTTTCCTTGTCTAATTGCTCATTGATTCAAACCTTTCACTTGTGATTAGCTGTAATATTTTTTCATTTCATTAGTTCAAATATTCCATTTAGGATTACGTAATTATAATAGTAGTGACGTAACATTAATAATGGAAATATTTTTATTCCAAAATTTTATTGTCTGTTTGAAGTTTTATCATTCATTGAAATTTTGTTTTTTAAATATATTATTTGTGGTGAAGTTTCTACTTTTCAGTGAGCAGCATTATCGAAAATTATTTTCATCATTGTTCTATATTTCATTGTACCACAGTGACGAACACGGGAAAAACAACGCTAAAAATAATAAGTTAAATAGTGATTTTTATTTTTATTTATTGAACAACAAGAGTAATAAACAATCTATCAGTGAACGGCATTAACAAAGTGGAAACGACGAAAACGGAAAAAACTAAATAATTTCAATGAATACAATTTCAAAAAACAATACAATACAATGAAATAAAATATAAATACAATACAATACAATACAACAGAATGGAATACAAATATAATACAAACCACCACTTGGAAGGCGGCATTAAATCGGCTCTGGCGTTATGTACATTAAAGTTTCAAGGAACCGCTCCAGCGTACGTCTACCATTGGTGTATTCACCCGTATACTGTGCAATTTGTGGTTTGAAATCAAACTTTTTTTTACAATATTTCATATTCACAAAAATTATGCAATAAAGCACAATTTTAGGCAGACAAATAAGTTAAAATGTAATAAAAAAAATTGACTACATTTTTGAAAATTGAAATGAAAAATGTCAAATATAAATATAGGTCCATAGTATACAAAGCACCAGGGCAGGCTAACGGCAAAATTATTGTAGCAGGAGCTGCAGGAAATTGGCAGGATGGAGCAGTAGCAATCACCGCCGCCAACGGTCATTCATTTGCTAAGGCATTAGAACACGTCGTAGGAAACGATGGTGCAATAAAATTTCTTGCATACAACAATGTCCCACCTAGAGTTCCTAAAGTGAAAACAAAATCGAACAGCAAAGGTTATCTAAACACATCATGATAATTTATTAAATCTTTGTTGAAATGTAAAATAAAAATTTGTATTTTTATTGCATGAGTAATCATTTTATCTACCAATTCAGATGCCGCAGGCGTGGATTGTGCATACTGTATGAGGATTTCCCATTCCAAAAACAGCTTACACTTGGCCAGCAGCTGAGATTGCAAAAGGACATTTACTACTTTGTCTAACCATCTCTGAATCTCAAATAAATGCCATAGGTTTGTACTTCCATAACTGAAATAATTACGCTCATATGTGACAGTTTTCCTTTTCAAAAGTAACAACATTAATGATTAAATTATTAATACATTG